>CAJNJA010027564.1:0-31722 GCA_905231915.1 Symbiodinium necroappetens | reverse complement strand
CCCCCCCCCCCCCCCCCGCCATCTGCTGCTGAGACCTCTGCTGAAGGACTTGGAGATCTATGGGTGAAGTAAGCGATCGTATCGTAACAGTTGCGACAAGGGGCTAGTGTGGGTTCGTAGTGCCATGGCATCTGATCCTAAAGGGGCTGAAGTAGAGCATTTGGGGCTGTCAGGGTTTATGGATCTTGAGGGGTGGCGTTGGGTGTGGAGGTTCGCGATAGTGAGTTTTCAAGCCGGAAGACTACAGTACGAGATTGAAGCCCATCCCTTGAATCCTTAAGCCCTAGACTATGATAATCAAGCCTCGAAAGCCCCAGCAGAGAGCAGCTCCAGACAAGAAAGTGAACCACTCACACAACTGTAACTGAAGACAATCTCCAAGAACCTACCTCCATCGTGACATTGGGTTCTGAGAACCCTCCACAAGTTTAGAGTTTGGGCAGTGGAGAGTCAAGACAAAGGGAAGCTTCCCCGAGCTCCTCCCCCGACCCGGCCTGGACGTCCGGATCCTGTTGAAAGCAGGAGAAGGCCTCGAGCATCAGCTGCACGCCCTCCTCGGAGCTGTCGAAACCTGCAAACAGGTGACACCAAAACGCTCTAGGGTGTCTGCAGTGGCTTGTGGCTTCGGGGCAATCGGGTTGTCGGAGCTTGCTCTTGATGTCTAATATTTCAGGCAAGTTCCACTTCGGTTCTTGAAGAAAGCGCAGACTGGGTATCACCGTCTCGGCTCTGAAAAGAAGCCTCCTTACCGCATGATGCCCCCTTCTTCGCAACAACTCAAGAATCGCAGGAGTGGAGAACAAGACCGTTCTTCTGGCTCGTCTGAAGGATTCGTGTGTAGAGTGTAGGACCAGTGCTTGGCGTTTACGCTTCCGGGCCCCTCTCGACCCAGTCGATCAGCCCACAGCATGCTGCGAGCAATGCAGGCAAGGAAGCATCCCTGAAAGACCTAAAACTCCCGCAGATAGATGTATAGGGTACTCGGGTTCAATATATCGGTAACTGCAGCTCATCGCCTGCCTCAGGATCCTCTGGGGAGAGAGCTCTGCTCTGGTCAGGTGGCCCCCCATTAAATGACTCTGCCCCGTTAACGGCTCTAAGGTAAGTGCATATAAGTACCTCAGAGGGCCCTTGTAGACTATTCCTGAATTTCGGATTTTTTGGGCTGGCAGATGTTGAAAGACGAGGGGCCGTAGAGTGGGATCACGGACGCCTGAACCTGACGTATCCTTGGCGTGGCTGCAGGAATCTTTTCTTGCGCTCAGACTACAACTTCTTCAGGAAGAGGTCCCCTGCATGCACCACCAATCGGACATCCGAGTGAGTGACATCCTGGCACAGATTCTTCTCAGAGGCATTGTGTGAAATCCCAGTCACCGTTTTGCCTCCGTTCCTCTGTCAAGCAGATCCTGTCAACAGCGTGATGTATGTCCGGGAGCGACGGCTACTCGAAGCCATACACCCTGCAACAAATGCTTAAACGGCAACACATACGACAAGTCCCAAACCTTAAACCGCAAAGAACACCATCCCACGAAATACCCTTCCGTTTGATCCGGACCAAGAAGGAATGTGAGGCTACAGGTGCCACAAGAAAACCAAAGAGCCAAGTCGCAATTTGTGGCGTCCACAGTTAAAGCTCTTCCCGCCGGGCCTCTGAGTGTGCTACCGCTAGGGTTCTAAGACCTAGAGCGCTTTCCACCACTCGTGTGTGACTATCTGAGACGAAAAGTAGCATCTTTGGATGTACTGTCTCAGTCTCCTCAGGCTCCTTCGACCGAGGTGGCTCGGACGATGGAAACGGCTTTATCTGGAGGACGGGACAAATGACACGTCGGGTGTTGCTTAGACTGTACTTCGAGAGATCCATCCAGGCACACATGCCTGAAGGTGTTTCCTGCCTGCTTGTTCTTTAGCACCCAAACCCAAAACTCCGAGTCTTAAGCTCGAAACCACCAAAATCCGAAGCCATAGTTTCACAGCCCCAGACCTTAGGTACCCGGATCCTGGACTCCCACCCACACACACACACGAAACTGCCTGTGCTTGTTTGGGGGCAAGTTGCGGATGCTCCCGCCCTAGCTCGTGGAGACGCTTCCTCGGAGGCTCCAAGTGTTCTTGGGTTCTGACCAGGAGAAGTGCATCACTTCTTTTTGGTGGCGGTGTCGCTGATATCCCAATAATTCCGAGTAATTATTTCGGCTCCCTTCATTTGTTGAAACTGCAATGTTCTTGTATTGTTGATTCGGTGGCAGGGGGGAGGGCGGGTTCCTGGGCGGATTCCCTTGTTTAAGGATCTGATTAATCATTAGTTTCGGTCTAGATTAAGGTGTCCTATCTTCTGGAACTCTCAGCACGTCGTCCCTGCTTTGGGTGGCACGCTTCCACAAGCACCTTGACAAGTCCGAGTTCGGTGAATACGGCGGCAGCTACATTCCTGAACGGCCTGCTTCAAGGCTTGGGTTGTGCGGGATTCCTCTGCATAAAGGTCGTTAGATTCAGGGAACCAAGACGTTGCAGCAGTTGAACTCCTCATAAGATTTCAGTACGGGAGTCTCCGACCGCCGACACTCAAGAGGCTCGAAGAAGCGAATAAACCGCTCCCCCCCCCAACCTCCTAACTGCACGTTCCGTAAACTGCGTGCTTGATTCACAGATCTGGCAAAGCTTCAAGGTCCAACTCGGCAACTCATGATAGACATCCCGATAGGCCCAAAATGAGGGCTTGGACGAGTTGGAGGCTTCCTCTTGCTATCCTTTACAAGGCCCAACAAAAACCCGACCAGATTCTGGAAAATTGGTGAGCTGTAGGCTTTCATGAGCTCCAGCTGTAGCGCCAGGGCCCTGGCACCACAGCAGATGGAACAGTCAATGCTACCAGCATTAAAGACATCGCTGCAGCAGTAGTGGACCAGCAGTAACAGCACCAGCAGCAGCAGCAGCACGAGTCACAGTTGCCGTCGTTGTCGTCGGTGGCATTGTCGTAGTGGCAGCAGAAGCTACAGCAAGAATGGCAACCATTATCAACATCCGAGCCTTCACAAAGGTGAAAACATTGTACCTCTGATGGTAAGCATAACTATAGCACAAGCGATTGTAGGCGCAGCAGCAGCGGCAGCATCACAAGTAGCCGCAGCAACAATGATGTCCATCATAGACACAACCACAACAGTTAGTTGAACACTGCAGCCTTAGTTGACGTCGTCGTTGAAACTGTTTCAAAGCGAACAGCTATTCATCGGAGCAAGCAAAGGAATTGCCATCGATAAGGTGCAAGACATAAACACATACGTCTGTCAGACATCGTACAGGAACCATGCAGTGACTACTGTTGCACTGAATAAGCATCCCCTGTGATCATTTTCGAAGTAACACAAACTCATGAACCCATAGCCCATAGCATGCTCCTGGGCAGCCCCGTTCTGGCCCTACCCGCCTCTCTCTCGACAGATGAGCCGGGCGCTGCCCGGCCATTTCTTCTGCCGGCCTCGACTGTCGAACTCAAACCGGCAAAAAGACCGTCGTCCTGATTCCACGACGGCAACGTACACTCCAACCAAGGAGCGCACCAGACTGTAAAAGGGAACAAACAGAGGCCGAGTCGGGTTTGAGGGTGTAGTATTCTTTGATCATGTAGAGACCATACGGGGACAATATTGTTGAGGCTTCCATCTTTCAGGGCAAGCAAGGGAGAGCCGTTGATGCGAAATGCTGGCAGCTTCCAGGCAACACCAAGGAGAACACTGCACGACCATGAAAACTCGAAAGCCAATCCCCCGCAGGTCCAAACTGCGAACCCCTCATACCCATCAACCAAAAGATTCAAAAAACCCAAACCCAAAGCCAGACCGTAAACCCGCAATGCTTTTGCAAATCACCTGACAACTCTACGGCCGAGCTTCCCTTCTCCGGCAGAACTGGGGCTGTAGGGCTCGCTGGGCGCCTCCTGAGGCAAAAAGCTTTGGATCCCTGATCCCCGAAACCGTAAAACCCGGAAGCCAACAGCTTGAACCCTGCACCTTCAACCCGAAAACTGAATCGCACAGGCTTTCGGACGCAAGACTTGTTACATCTGGGGTATTTTTCGGTAAAGGGTATCCTAATTCGGTCGGTGCTAGCATCTGCTCGTACGAAGGAGGGCCTGTATTTCTGCTATCTCCATACTAACATCCCTGGGATACAATGACCTATCTTCCGAGGAGTCCCAAAACCTAGCATACAGTCTTCCCCATACGAAATAGATACCAAGTCGGCTCCAGCATAGCCTCCTTGTCTTGGGGTGAGGCTTGGTACAGTGTGTCGAGCCTGCGAGACTCGCTCTAAAACCCTGAACCCAAGTTTCCGAGGCCTGCATTAGTTAAACTAAGATCGACAACCGAAAATCCCTGAACTCCAAACCATTTAGCCCCAAAGTCCCTCGAGTCTGAACAGCTGCATCGCAGGGAGTCCTCCGTCGCAGCTCTTGTGCTAGTCCTCGCAAGCTACGAACAGTAACCGAACCTTGGGACTATAAAGCTTACACTACTCCGGCTACAGAAAAATGATAATGGCAGCAACAGCAGCAACCAGAACAAGAACAGTGATTCGGATGATATTGATGACGGCTATATCGCTGATGACGCACAACGACGATTAAAGAAACAACGCAAGATGATGATGCTGACGATGACGGTGCCGACGCTAACGACGACAATGGCGATCGCGATATCAATGGCGGCAGTGGTTGCCGTGGGGATTGCGCGGCGGCGGCGGCGGCGGCGGTGGTGGTGGTGCTGCTGCTGCTGCGGTGGTGGTGCGGGCGGCGGCGGCGGCGGTGGTGGTGGTGGTGGTTATGACTATGAGGAGGATGATAACAGGATGATAATGATGAGAAGGAGGAGGAGGAGGAGGAGGATAAGATTGTCACCGTGACGGCGGTCATGATGGCAATGGTGGCGAGAAAATGATGGGGAAGGTTGCGTATTATTGAATACTTGTTGCAGTGCCGGTGCGACTAGGAATCTGGGCATCAGCAGACCAGAAAGACAAACTAGAAGTTGTAGTAGTTACCGCATGTCACAGAGGCAACTCGGTGAACATTATACATCAAACATCCAACGCGGCGCCTGTAACTCTGAGGTTCTGCTGACCACTGTGAAGATCCGCAGCTGATGCAGGGTTTCCGGTGCCAGTTTCAAGTAGCTTTAGCACGGATGGGCAGGTCCAGTATGGTCCAGTGCTATTGAAGCTTCGACGAGTCATGACCACGACCACATTGACGACGAAACCAGAAACCTAAACCCTCAACAAACCCTTAAACCTGAGCCAGACTCAGCCAGGTCGCGGGCTGAGCTCCTTTTCGAAGCCTTTGGGGAGCCCGCGGCCTTTGTTTAGGGATGTGCAGTGGCAACACTTGGACCAGGGGCTGGGCCGTTTTCGGCTTGGCCATGAAGCCAGTCTTGGGACCCACCGTTACCTAGCCCGCAGCATGGCCGCGAAATGCCTGCTTACATGTATTCGCTGCTAAGATGTCAACCTGACGCGGCATAAACCATCACAGCATGACATGCATCAAAGGCCAAGGGCAACACAGCCCAACGTGCCCCGAAGCCAAAAGCATCAAACACCTGAACAGGAAAAACGCGGACGGCGCCAGGCAACCCATGGCAGCTGCCGGCATTTCCTCTGGAATGTACTGGCTGTCCATGGCTCTAACGCAGACCCCGAGAAAGGACTCCAAAAAGTTCAAGGCTCCTGCAAAGCCATAATTGCTGCGTCACAGCCGCACCGATGGTAGTTCTACTCGTCGATACGGCTGAGCAGAGCCGTATGCATTAGGCATCGCTAGCACATGGTTGAAGCTGCTTCAATGACTCGGTCCATTTCATTGGAGAGATTGGAGAGACGTTACCGCGAACAATATTAACCCCCCCTCCAAAACAAAAAGCCCTCAAGAATGCTGTGCTCGGTGTCTCTTGGATGTCGGGTTCCTCAAGTCTAGCCTGGGAGAGCACGACGGTCTCTGGCTCAAGGGGGACTATTTGGGCTTCGGATTTGATGCCTGAGGGTCGCACAAACTGGTGTTCAGGACCCTCAACACGGGAGCGGGCTCTTTTTCGCCACTATTCGCTGAAGAGGTCGGAGTAGAAAAGTAGATTGATCGAGGCGACCACGCCTCAGGCGGTCCCGAAGCCCTTTCAGGCTCTTGGCGGAGTTATCAGGTGGCATGGTGGTTTTAAGGCTGAGGTCTGCCTCGGGCCTCGGTGTTGCTGCTTTGGGGACTACCAGACTTCGACGTTCTTCCGAAATTCTCCCCGCTGTCAAACAAAAAGCAGGATGTTGAAACCCGCAGCCTCCTCCCTTTCAGGAGCTTCGCCGCTCTCTACACTGCTACACATTTCGGGTGGAATTCTCGAGGTTCAATGACCCAAGCTGCGCGACAAAGGCATTTGTGAAGGTGAGAGTTCAGAAACCTGAAATCGCGAGCACTACACAAGCTCCATTTCTCCTAGATTGCGGAACTTTCCGAACAGAAGGGATTGTTGACAGCTGAGCTGGAAACGAAGCCACTCCCGCACGCCTGAAAAAGACAACCCGAAAGCCCTTTCGGCCCTCCTAATCCTTGGACCCCAACTCCCTCAAACCTAAACCCCAAAAACCTGAGCCCTCAACCCCAAATCCCGACACCTTGAACGCAGAGACCTGAACGCAACGCCCCTAAGGTGCTCCCGGGCAAATTCGCCCAACTCTGAGGCTTCGGGCAGAAGGTGCTCCCGGGCGAGTTTGCGAGCCCGTAACAAGGCAGGGCTGCCGCCTGGGCCGGTCGAGGACTTTCTGCTTCGAACCCCGGGGGAATGCTATAAAGGTATGCTATAATACCGAAGAGATACTATAACAATGATGGTAATGTAGTAACGGTGATAGTCTGATTAACAACCGCAAAAATAACAACAATCCTGAACACAGTAACTATGACAGTCATAATACGGAAGCTGGTATAGTAGGGGGTTTACAGTTTACAGGAGTACCCAAACAGTTCGCCGGAAGTTTCGGAAGCATTTGGAGTTTGTACCGTCTTGGACGGGCTGTATGTAGGTTCGTGAGCTGCTGACATCCTTCGGAGCTGGTGGAGGCTGAGGCTTGTTTTCTCCGCGGTCTTTGGGATTTGACAAAACTTTTTGCTTCTGTCTGTCCTTCATGCTTGGAAGCTGAGTCAGACTCAGGGGTGGCCGTGCGAGAGAATTTGGGGGGTTCAGCAGTGGCTGTAGGATTCAGGCTTAGGGGGATAGCCTCAAGGGTTAGGGATTTCGTGTGCGCAAGGACCTCCAAGTTCTGATCTCAAAACACTGATGACTACAGCTTGGCAAGATTGGTGCGGACTCTATGGTGGTCACGACGCCTTCGTATGCCTACCGGCGCAACCAGCCATTTGAGGGGTCGGGACACTTGAGAGTCGCTGCTGCCTTCTGTGACGAACCTTGCTAAGGAGCGCGGCCCTGTGCAGCTTCTCGGGCAACCCTGAACGGTCCAGTCTAAACAAAAGCCGACCTGAAGTTAAAAAATGAAGAAACTCTTCAGAAAACAATTGGGGCAAAACTGCAGAGCAGAGCGAGTGAGGGCAGCAGTGCGTATTTCAAGCATCCGGCAGCCTTTTGTCCCTCAAGAGCCATTAGCCGTAGGTGCGAAACTCGTCATGAGTTCATGCTTCCTGTCAGAAGGGAGAAGGGGAGACTCTGAATTCTGACCTTCCTTACGCTGCGATGGGGGAGCTGGAATCATGGGTCGGTATGGACTGCAACGCTCTGATACGAGCTGGCAGAGGTGTTCAACCTTCCCCTGTGCCACTTGTTCAGAACTTGGAGTTGTCGATGTGGGGCTTCTCAACGTCACCGTCGAGATGATGGCAGCGCATGGCCTCTGACGGGCGAGGGTCGGAGTGCAGATCTTTCGGGAATAAACCGGATGAGGAGGGATGGGGATGGGGATGGGGATGGTGATGACGATGACGATGACGATGATGATGGAGGAGGCGGACGATTGTGATGGTGATGATGGTGACGATGCTGATGCTGATGACCATGGCGATGGTGGTGGCGATAGTGATAGTGGTGATCTGTTGATGGTGCTGGTGCCGGCGATGGCGATGGTGAGGGTGATGATGATTATGATGATGATGATGCTGATGATGATGATGATGGTTATGGTGAGGATGGTGATGATGATGATGAAGAAGATGATGATGATGATGATGGTGGTGGTGGTGCCGGTGCCGGTGCCGGTGCCGGTGCCGGTGCCGGTGCCGGTGCCGGTGCCGGTGCCGGTGCTGGTGGTGGTGGTGCTGCTGCTGCTGGCATCTCTGATGACGCATAATGACAGCAAGTACGGCTGTTACGATTGTAGCGAGGGCGTCCTTTCGTTGGCGCGGATGTCTCACACTCCATCTAGAACTCAGCTGGGTAGTTGTTCCAAGACCTGGGCCTCAGGATCACAAGCATCTTGGTTGGACAGCCTTGCTGCGGAAAGTCAATGGCATTAGCCAGCGGGACGATTCTAAGCAAGATTTGTTCAATGCTCCCGAACTACATGTCCTGTGCTTAGGACTTCGCTTGTCACGACAAGCTTGACCTCCGTCAATTAGGCGGCTCCATGCTTGGGCCCAAAAGATTACCCACACACACACGCACAATGCATGCAAACATGTACTGAATTCACACACGACGCACACATCAAAACCCACATGCAAACGCGCGCAACCACACACACGCACACTCAGTGGATTGTCCGACTCTCGGCCATAGGTCAGAACACTCCGCCCGCCCGCCACCACCGACCCAACCCACGGTAACGACTGCCTTGCAGGTACGGGACCCATTCAGGTCAAGGTGCCAATAAACCATGCTCCGAGAAAGCTCCTACACAACATGTTGATGAACAGACTACCCCTTCGTTCATGAATATTCCTCATGTCAGAATAAGAAGCCGCATATGATTCCATTAGTCGCACGCCTGGGGCACCAAGTAGTTGTACCAGATCGGCAAGACGGAAAGAGATACGACAAATGCCATGCAGACCTCAGGGAGCGTTTTGAGCTGACGACATCTCGGTTTTCTTTTGGTTTCAGCTTGTTTGGTAGCTATTTTACAGTGCGTCATTGCTGCTGGCGTTTATTGGGCTCAAATCTGTGGGAATTTAACATGCGCGTGGTTTCCATAGAGCATGGATTTTTTTAATGTTCTCCATGGCTTTGAACGGAACAGGTTCTGGGCCTACAAACTAGATGCAGCAGTTTTTGCCTCGAGACTGCAAGGTCACTGAAGAGCCAATGGCACAAGTTCATCACTCACATTCTTCTTCCTGTCGCTGCATTAGTTCTTGCGTCCATAAGCACACGAGGCCTATGGTCTTGGGGATTGTTGAGACAAACCTTGCTGCTTCTGAAGAACATAATTATTGCAAACAGATGACGAAACTCGTCTCAAGGCCCCAAGAACCCGAAGCCCGTTCTTTGTAGGACTATCGCAGGGATCTGGGCATCCGCGGACAGGCGGGCCTTGGCAATCACGTAGTGTCCATTCCAGCCCCGTGTCATGTGTACCTTGGGTCTTCAGTTGAAACTTAGGGCGATTAGGGTTTAGCCATCTTAAGGTCGTGAGTACTTTGGTATTCAGGTTTAGAATTTAGTAGTTTGGGATCAGGTGTGCCTGGGTCTTCGTTCTTAAGTTGACTGAGCTTTGGGACGGGTTGCTCCACATTCAGGTCAGAAGAAAACAACAACTATCGAAAGGAACAGGCAACATGCATGACAAATTGATTGGCTGCAGGGCACATGGACACCAGAGGCCGCAGCATGCCAACTTGCTTTAATCATGTTCAACCTGGACTTCCTGACCCCTGAAAGCCAGCCCGCACCCAAACATCCCGGCAGAGACTGGGTGCAGTGAGCGATTCGAAGGCCTTGTCCCATGCCAGACCCACGACGATGGCGGCAGCACTGGCGATACAGTGCTGCACTTCCTCGGCCTCGTAAACACAGCCGAGATTGGACTAGATTGAGCTCATGAGTAACCCATCATGCCAGTAGCAAGAACCCTTACCTAGCATTCCATGTAAAGCTCTATTTCCCTGTCTACCGATCATCGGAGTTGAGAGAGCGAGGGATCCTAATGTGAACATTGCCTTACAGAATCGGGGGGTCCCTAACCATGGATCTCTGAAATCCTCACATGTCTCCTTGGCCTCCTGTTCTTCGACGTACTTCGGCAGCCTCGGCAAGACAAGGTTCGCCAAGACCTGGGCAGGACCGAACAGCTCCTAGGCTTGACGGCTTCATGTAGTCTCGCTGCTATACTTACGGGTATCATCATCGGCAGCATCATCGCGAGTGCGAGTAGTCTCACAAGTATGAAGGCCGCCATCACTCACTCCCTATTCGTGTCATGACCGTCTCACCATCATCACGTACCAACATCCCTGTCTTTCCTAACATGGCTGCCAAGACTGCAACGACTGTGCGCATGACTGTAATCACTATCAGCAGTGGCAAATTTCACGACCCAAAAGAAAACCCAAATATCCTCCTCGCGCTGCACTCGCACTGCTCCTGCTGCTCCCACTGTTACTCCTGCGGTTGCTCCTGCTTACACGACGATGCCGATGACAACGACGAGGACCACCGAGCACGGGACCACTACTCATGAATTCCCCTGCAAACGGTTCTTGCAATGCCTCCTTACTTGCAAATTTCGTGACTCAACGAAAGCCCCAGCAAACGTAGACGTGCCGGACCAAGATGCTATTGACAGGAAGGCCAGCCAAGTAAGAGGAAATGCCACGATGACGTAGGTGTCCATCAGCGTGCCTTGGAGCTCGAGGGGTCCTACGAGCTGCGAGTGTGACTTTACGCCTTTGGCGCTTGGGGTTCTTTTATTTTTTTGGGAACGTTCACAGGAGCAAAAACTGAGTTAGACTTTCAGTTGAGACAAGTGTACACTCCAGCGACTAAAACTCACAAACCCTAAAACCAGCAAGCGGGCGCAGGGCGCATCAGCTAACCTGGAGAGTTTCGGAATGCAGGGGGGGCCCGCTCAAAACACTCGATTGTAGCAACGTAGATACCAGTAGCTTGGGTTTCAGGTCAGGCGCAATGTGGACGCACCATGAGGCCAGCGCACCGCAACAGGCACCAGCCGAAGGCTGCCGAGAAGGATCCTCCCAAGAGTTCTTGGGCGGTCTTGAGGTCCAAGGCTCAGGGTGTTCGGTTTGGACATAGAAAGCTCGAGATTCGGCAGCTTGGGGTGTATATGCATGTATGTATAGATTCGTGTTTATGTACAAGTATGACAGTTCACTGCACACAGCGTCTTTGGTTCAGTTCTTCAGCCCGTGCATGTCCCCCCTGACGCAGCCTGACAGCATCTCCAAGTCCGGAGCCATCCAGCCCGGGAGACACCTGGTGCTCCTCTCCACGACGATGACAAGCGCGACAAAGCCTGAGATTTTCACATCAAGGTAGTTACAGTTAGAGAAGACTTCAACGAAAGGTGTAGTCTTGCAGAAGAGAGATATGTGATGAGTTGATGCGTGCTGCCTTCGAAGCCAAACCGCTGAAGGCCCCTAAAACCCAAAAACCCTAAACTTCTAAACCTTTTCAGCCCGTTCAAGACCTAGAAGTCCCAAACTGCGACACCCTTAAACCTCCGAAAAATAAGACCCCACATCCCTCCACCCCCTACAGCCCCAAGTGGGATGCACTCCGAAGGGCCACAGCTCCATGCCAGCACCATCAGGGTCAAAGGCCAGTCCCAGGCGTCGGGTTTCAGCAACAGGCCCTGGGATTGGGGCCGGGTAAGAAGTTCTGCGGCTGAGGGCATTGGCGGTTGAGGATGTGTTGTGCGCAAGTGCGTTGAGTTCCAAGACTGAATATTGAGGGTATTTTCCAGGACCCTCCTAACCGGAAATCCGGATGCTTTCGGATCCCAGCCCCTGCTTGGCAGCCTCGGTGGAGTGCAGGTAGCCAGTGTGGATGTAGAGGACGAGCTACGGTCGGATTTGGGCGGCAAACAGTTTGGAGGCTCGGGCTGACCATCTACACTTCACAAGGGCACAAGCACTTCATGCACATGATCCGCGAGAAGGTCCAGAGCAGCCATCGATTCACGAACAGTCGTAGTCGTAGGCATGCTAACACCGCGAGGCCACGGCAAACCGAAAAAGACAACGCACGCAGTAACATCAGAATCAGCAGCAACAACCAGAAAGCCAGACCCACCCCACCATCACAACAACCAGAAGAAGAAACAGCGCTACTAGTACAGACGCTGCTGCTCCTACTACTACGATTGTGACTGCTACTGGAATAACTACTACAACTACTACAACTACTCCTCCACCTCCTCCTCCTCCTGCTTCTGCTCCCGATGCTCACAAGCAAGATTTCCTCATTACATGCCTGCCACCACAACGCTGGCGGCTGCATGCTGCTGCCTCCGCCTGCTGATGCCGCTGCTGGTGCCGCTGCTGGTGTTCTTCATGCTGTGGCTGTTGCTCCTTCGGTTGCTTTTGCTGCAGGTCTTTAGCTGAAGTGATAAACGGTAAAGCGTGCGCCCAGTATCGAACAAATGTGCAACACAGCTTAGCACAGTCGCAGGAACATCGCGAAGAGCTATCACACGGCGGAAACCAAAGCCCGCAGCCGGCGATGGAGGCCCTCCAAAGCTTGGAAACACAAAGCCCGTTGGCGCAGAACACGCCTGCATCATGAGGAAACCCATGACCTGGGCTGGGCATGATGGCTCTTAGCTTTGCAATCCCTGATGGCGCCTGGCGTTTAGGCTTTGGCTGGGATATCCCGAATTGTGCGTGTTGGCGTCTTGCATACAGAATTACAAGTCAAGATTCCGGGTTCTGAGCCTAATGCTTTGTGTTCACGTTATGTTCATGAAGGGTTTCAGATCAGGTTGCGAAGGGAACTACGCTAAAGCCATCTACATACTGAAACCTTCACTGCAGTCGTTATTCAGACTGGGTTAAAGGCTGCTCGTGCTCCTCCCCACCACCACCACCACCACCACCACCACCAGCACCACCAGCACCACCACCACCTTCTATAGCAAGACTCATGCAACCCCTTTCTCAACCCTCTCTGTGTGTATACAAATATATAACTGAGGAAACCCTATCCGAGCCCTGTAGAGAGACATCAAAAAAGCCTCCCCCCTCTCCCCCCAGCCCCCGCCCCTGCCCCCCGCAGCCCTGACTTCTACCGAGACTTCGTTGCCAGAAGGCCAGGCCAGCCCCATCGAGGAAAGCCTCTTCGGCGAAGTGGTGCCATGGGCACTGCCATCTGAGCCCATCGGCTTCTTGGGGCTCTTTAGCCCCAAACCCTAAACCCTAAACCCCTACGCCCTGAATTGTTTAGGGTTTCGGTAAAAAGGGGCTGCGTGGAATTGTATGAAGGCTTTCTCAGGAGTTTAGTGACCGAAGATTTAGGTCTCCAGAAGTTTAGGATTTAAGGGCCTTTAAGGGGGCATATGAGCTTTGCGCTTTAGGATGGAGCTTGGTGCTTAGGGTTTTGGATGATCTTGGTGGTGTTTTCACTCCAAAGACCTTACACTCCAGAGAATCAAGCCACTGGCTTCGAACTCCTGAAGGTCTTAGCCCTGAACTATGGAATGGACAGAACCTGCCTCACTTTCCACTCTTCTTCCTCACCGGTCCGGAACATCAGCCCACAGGGATCTGCAAACAGAACATCCTGGGCTTGTGTTCAGGAACTGTTACCATGATAAGGAAAGCATGCCGTCTACTACCTACTGCATGTCTCTATTTCGGACGCTTTGAATTCAGCTCCTGAACAAGAACCCAGCATCAGTGTCCGGAAGACGCACTTGGAATTCACGCGGCTTTCCGGTCCTGTGGCTTCAGGATATCCGCGGCACAGGTTGGAGGGTTCAGGTTCCAAAGGCGTGCAGGCACTATCAATCACTATCACTGTCGTCTAACAAAGCAAATCGATGCCAACACACACCTGGACTCGTTGCATCTGGGTCATCAGGGTCGAAGACAATGACCAGGTTGCGCTTGTCGATCGTGGAGCCCTCTCCAGACACATAGGATACAAGCCCACTTTGGCCACTTTGGTCACTGTCTTCCGTGTCCGACGCATCCGTGCCGCTCCTGCGGCTCCACTGAGCTTCGATCTGCCGGTCGATCTCAAAGGGAAACCTTCGCCAGTGCTTGCCGGATTTCCGGTACTCCCACTGCACTTCGTCAGGTCTTCTGATGTACTTCGCGCGCAGGCGCTCCCCGACGAAGACAGAACCTCTAAGAAGAACGGCAGCCCAGGGAAGGACCTCAGCTCATCGAGCGTCTTTGGCCAAAGCAGGGGCGCCCAATGCTGCCGAGCAGCTAAGGCGCACTTCCATGGACTGTCCCTGACCTGGGCAGCTCCCACGAGTCTGACGCCAAAAAAAGCCGAAAAACGAGCTCCGTAGGAGGCCTAGAGGAGCAGTTAGTTGTGTTTTTGGCGCCTTTGTTTGAGCCCGGCAGCGCTCCACTGCAAGGAGCCCAGCGCTCGCACCAGGGTGAAGGCGATCATGTGGCTGGACCTCTGAGGGAGTGTCGAAGGTTTTTCTGTTGGGAATTCGATTTGAAGTCTTACGTCGTCTTCCTTTATCAAGGCCGAAGGCGTGGGGACCCGGTTTCGAGGATCCACGAAACCTGAAATTATCCTGGCCCCTTTAGGCCCCTTAGGTGAAGGCATGACCAAGCAAGGCGACAGCTGGCAGATGGCAAAGAAGCGCTCCCTCGTGTCCTTGAACCTGGGAAGGGGAACTCCAGGGCTCCGAGGGCCAGGGCTCAAAGCTACGAGCTCGGGGGGTTCATCAGCTCCTCGGAATATCAGGCAAGGGCTTGAAGCGATACCCTGGCCGCCAAGTACCGACAACCTGAAATCAACCCAGCTCGCAACAACAGCCCCACTCCAGAGAGACCAAGACGAATCATCCAAACTGCGGCAAGACCCAACGGAAGCAGTAGCGATATGCAAGGACAGCGCTTAAGAGCTTAAGTACACGGGTTCAGCCTGATGGGACCCACTCGACCGAAGCTGCGAAGCCGCGAAACTCGAGAGTTGTCAGGCCCTGACACAAGTGTCACGAGTGACTCGGTTCAGGTAAAACCCAAACCCAAATAATCCTGGCCTGCCACAAGTGCCACTTTGTGTCAGGTTTGGCACGAGGCGTCTTCCGTATCCTCTCGCAGACCCCCCAATGCGTTCCCGCCCCGGCCCAAACTATGAGGTACCAGAATCAACCATGCTTCGATCAAAACCTCGAAATCCGGCTTTCGTGGCACTCCTGAGACTTGGAGCTTCGACTTTCCAGCACCGAGAAGAACACCCGAACTCAACCAAGAAACCAAGTGCTGCTTGCACTTCCCAGCGTCCCTAAACACTCAAGCCCTCAGAGATGCGCCTCTTCGGAAACCTGCCAAGGGACCTGTAGATCAGAGCGTTTGAGAGCAGAAAGAGGAGCACCGCTACGACGCCGTAGATCTGCGCGATCCGAATGGGCCCTGCTGGAAGGTCCAGGCCAGGATGCTTCCCCATCACGATCCTCGGAGTAACTAGGAGCTTAATGGAGAGCCTTCTAGCATTGGATTTCGAGGTAGAGCTCCGCTCGGAGCTTCGAACTTTGAGCATGGAGGCCGAGAAGTACCCTTCTAAACTTAAAACCACAAAACCCCCGAGCCCTAAACCCTAAACTCAGGCCGAGGAACTGCTGGATCAAGACTCCGTGGAGCGCAACGCTGAAGGTGTTCGCTGCAAATACCGAGGTGGTTTTGCCTGGGATTCTACCGATCCTCCCACCTCTTCCCTTGCATGCTGTGAATCTAAATATTATGTATGGGCGAATATTTTCTTGGGTTATATCGTACCAGAAGTTTGTAGGGACGATAACATGGGCAGGTTCGTGCTGAACCTTGAGACCTTACCTGATATAAAGTGAAACAGCTGTTTTTTGTTGGGCCTAGATACAAGTCATCTCCTCGACCTTCAGCTTCTTTCGATCTGTATTGTGCGACATGCAGACGAGTACCATCATCGTCACGATGAAGAAGACCATTACCAAACCAAGAATCCATTCGGATCCGACGATGCCTTCCCCATGCTCCAAGTGATGGATCTCATCTTCAAGCTTTATTAACTTTGTGTGTGCGTCGTCCTTGAACAAGCACATGTGAGCAAAGTCTTCGCAACAGTTGCCGACATTGATGCATTGAGAGGTACATTGACACTCATTGCCCGGGCAGAAGCCATGGCATCCATCGAAGTTTTTGCAGGAAGGTTCTTCAGTTCCGTTTCGTCCGTTCCTTTGCTTGCACACGGGAACCATCAGGGCAACCCGCCTATGACAGGAACCGCGCAACAAACCAAAGCCTAAACCCGAAGCCCCTACTTATAAGCCCCGAAACCCGTAGGCCGTAGACATGAAGCAACGACAAGCCCTTAGCCGACAAAGCCCTAAGCCCTGACTTCCGAGTTGCAGGAGAGTGCAGTCACCAGTCTGGTCCTTCCTCGTCCTCTCGAACAAGTAGACTCTGCAAGGGGGGCCACTCCCAAAACCGGAAAAAAAGACCGACAACACCGAAACAGACAGCGAAACAGCGCAGACACTCTCCTGCAAAAAGCCCTCCGAAAAAAGAGCCATGGTTTTTTTTCTCTTCTTCGACAAATGGGAGCGACCGGCTCCTGTCGTCGGTCGGCCGCAGCACCAGAAAAAGGAGGAGGCCGAGGCCGCCAAGGCCGAAAGAGGCAGCGGTGAAGAGCTTCCAGGAACTCGGCAGCGCCCTCCCGGCCCTCCCCATCCCCATCGCGTCACCAAGTCATTGCAACGTCCGGGCTTTGGGCTAAGAGGGCTAAGAATGTGCGTCCTTGCCGGGTATTCAGAAGGCCTGGGGCCTGGGGGTTTAAGAAGACACTGAGTCTGAGTCATGCTGTGACCTGATCGGTTGGAACTTGATCAGTCATGGCCTGCTGCAAAGAGCTGGAAATCATGCATTCCAACACTCCTCTCTCTGAAGAGCGTGTCTGGTGACTGGTCTCGTAACCAAGTTCCTTGCAAGGTCTGTGGGGTGTATGCAGCCCAAGGGGGCTGATGTGCTAGTGGCTGTCCATGTTGAGGATTCTGCTTCAGCTCAAACCTCTCTAAGCAGGGATACTTTAAACTACACCGCATCAATGTCTGAGAACAGTGACCGCCAATACCTGCCCGTGTTCTCAGCACCAAGGGAATCTCTGGGAAGACTTTGCTGGATCAGTACTGATAACACGTTCCGAAAGAATCATAACCAAATACCTTCTTCAGCCTTGTGCTCCATCTCAAGGAATAATTCTGCCACTTGCAACACCCATCTGTGCTCGTACGTTGTGCAGGTGCAGAGTGGTTCCATACAGCTGTCGCTTTGCAGGATACCGCAGCAATCGTTCCAGGCATGCGGCACCAGCATGAACCAAATCATGTCAAGTACTTTAGGGAGCTGCATAATTGGAACAAAGCTTTGGGTAGATGGTACGTAATGTACTTGTATGGGGAATGCAAGGGCAACTCGAGTACTGCAAGTAGTTACTCCGACCCCCTCTCTCGGTATCGTTCTGAAGCGAGAAATCCCACAAGGACCGAGGGCCGAGCCGGCGTCACCAGCACCTGAAGAGGCAAACTTACACGGATTCACTCATGAGGGCAGTTATTCAAGGCTTCGGGCTTCGGGTTTAGGGAGTTTAGGGACTCAAGGTGTTGGATTTAGGGTTTCCGGCTTGGGGTTGAGGGCTTTGGGTTTAGGGCAATTGTGTCTGCTCTTTCGTTGAGGTTCGATCAAAACTCCCATTGGGGGAATCGCTCTGAAAAACTTCAAAGAGTGACAGCGGCACGCAGCGGCGGCAGAACAACAACTCGACAACGCAAAACTGGTAATGAACAGGACAATGGTACAACTCTGGCCTGATGTGACTTGGGATCGAAGGGGGGATTACAACGAAAAAATAATCAAGACGGGATGGCAACGTACGGGCAAGTCAAGCCACCGCCGGTCGTGATGGTCCAGCGATGGCAGTACAATCGCCACAGTGCTAGTAAGTACATGTACGAGTAGCCAGAGCAATCATGTTTTTTCTCGCCTTTCTCCTGACACACCGGTGAGCCTAGCACTGGCTGACATAGTTTTTGAAAGCAGTACCCCTGCATCCGGTCAACCGGGGGCCCCTGCTATGCTTTGCTGAGCTTCCGCAGGCCTTCTTTAAACCAAAGAGCGCACCCGTCGCCCACACGACGACGCGGAGCCGCCGAACCGAGGCGCCAGCTGGCACATAGAGCAGCCAAACGCCCAGCTGAGGCCTCGAAAAGTCGGAGGTGTCTTCTTCGGTTCTCTCTTCTCTCTTGCGCTCTTGCTCTCGCTCCTGCCAACAGCCGGGCAAGCATGCACGCATGATGCATGATGTCTGTGTGTTTACGTGTTTACGTGTGTACGTGTGTGTGCGTGTGTGTGCGTGTGTGTGCGTGTGTGTGCGTGTGTGTGTGTGTATGATTGTACGGAATTGTACGTACTCCCTCTTTTGCTTCTACACTGCTGCTGATTGTGCAAGGAACCGGAAAAAGTCGGATTGCCATGTCATCAATGTCACTTCCAGTCGTAAAACTCTCAGCGAGGCATGTAGCTAATGTAGCTGGGGCTAGGGCTGAGAGTCTTTAGGGATTTTGCAAGTTAGGGTTGTATCTTGACCATGAGGCCCTAAACCCCGAATACGAACTGGCCAAACACTTCTGCGCAATCTGACTCTTCTCCGCAGCTTGCACCTATGCTGCCAACCAGCAGTGCTTGCACACTCCATACACATCTTATGACTGGGCGCGGGAAGAACATCAAAACCCTTCATGAAGCCTGAAGCCCTAAACTGCGCCCGCAACCCGCAACTCCTGCCCGAACCAGCCCACGGCTCAGTGCCGACTGCGCCCAAGCTGCTCCAAGATTCCATTTCCACCCGAAACAAAACCCGACCGGAAACGACCTTCAGAGAAAGAAAGCCAAGGAGGACGTCCTTGAAAGATGGTGGGGGGTGGGCAAGCTCCGAAAGCACAGACAAGGCCAGGCTCCGGGTTGAGTACGAGCGCCGGTCATAAGTTTTTCACAGCTCCAAGAACCTTCCAACAAAAAAAATACAGTAGAATTGGAATCGCTCAAATGGAGGTTGTTTCTGAGCACGTGATGTTGCCTGGGAAAGCAATGCAAAGGACCCAAGGCCAAGCAAGAACTCGTTCCGAAGCGGATGAGATCTTCAGAAAAGAGCAACTTGACGTTGGGCTCCTTCTGGGGCAGCAAACTCCCTACCAATTTTGGCTCCCGACCACGTCTTCTTCCCGAGCTCGGACTTTCCGCGCAGCCACTGGCCAGGTTTGAGAGCGCTTTGTCGAAGCTTGTCTAATCCCTTCCAGAATCCTCTTCTCGAACCGAATATTGGAAGAATTCCGTGCGTAGAGCTTCGGGCAGTTTGGGCTGGGGCCCTGAGGGCCCCGGCGAGCCCAGAAAGGCTTTGTAGGCTTCGGGATCAGGCGGATACGGCTTTAGCGTTCACGGTTCACGGCGTAGAGACTCTTGGGGTGCTTCGGTTACTGCAGCTCGCAGCTTTCGAGCGTTGAGCCGGAAGCGATGATAATGACGCTGAGACAGAAGATGAAGATGGAGATCACTGTTGCGGATGACTGTGAACTTGACCGGTGATACCGCTTGGCGGCAGTGAGGCTATCTTGGAGAGCATGAACAACCACGCCGCAAGACGATGCATGTATGTCAATGTGATGATGATGATGATGGTGGTTATGATAATGGCTATGATGATGAGGGTGATGATGATGCTGCTGATCATGACCAACTGCATGATATTGATAATGATGATGATGGTGATGTTGATGATGGTGATGATGATGATGATGACCATGCTGCTGTTGCTGATGATGATGATGGTGATGATGGTGACGAAGATGATCATCACCATGATGGTGATACTGGCGATATTTGGGATTATGATAACGATGATGCCGCTGCTGCTCCTGATGCTGATGCTGATGATGCATGTGCGCCAGGGCCTCTCGGACGTGTATCGCAACACCGGTTGTCATGGCGAAGCCGAGTCCTTCTCGGGAAGCACGTACCACACTCGTGAATGTTAAAGATGCATTGTGGTCGCATGCTGAGCCGGTTTGTCATTAACGCATCGTGACCGGGTCAGCCATCGAAGATGGACGTCGCTGCCCAAGCGCACACACAGAGACGCCATTACTTTCACACACCACACTTGTCTGACTTATCTGATGTCAGTACAGTCTCTGTCAGGGCCCCCGGCCGAGAGCAGCAGCCAGAGCCGTGGACCGGCGCCGGTCCTTCTCGCTGCGCACGTACATAAACACATGTCTGTGTCTTCCACCGCAGCGACTCAGCAGCGGCACAGCAACTGCAATGCTGCGGGATATCCTGTTTGCAGTGATTGACCTGTGGGTACAACATACGCGATGGACAAAAGGACGTCGAGGTAGCGCCAGCGTACATGGTACAGTGAAAGTGTGCCAGCACATCCCGCGGGCCTTGCATGTTTGTAGCATCTTGGCCTCAAGAGCCAAGCGCTCCTTGGCCCCAAAGGAAAGGCAAACCGTGCTCTTAAACGGGTCATATGCCACTTTGATGGCTTTCATGTGATCTTTTGCAGGAGTTGCTTCTTGGTCTTTCTTGGGGAGGGATTCTGGCCGGAAGACTGGTGTTTCTGGAAGCTTGCTTGGAAAGCAACCTCAACCCCAAACCCTAAACCCTGAAACAGAGCTTTAGCAGTCCGCTTCTCGATTCGTTACGTGCCGTGGTTCGTTCCTGCATGGGAAGCACTCGCGTTGCCCAGTGCTGGACTTTCGATGGGGTGAAGGAACTTGCTTCCGACAGAAGATATAAACCCAGATGTCGAAAAATGCGGCTCATAAGTTGAAAGATCGCTCGGAGAATAACGAATACAGGAAGTAATGAGTGTTGTCGTTGATTCAAATCACCAAAGCTTCTGACTTCGTCGCGCGTGGTTCATGGCCTAGGGGGGATGGCTTAAGGAACCATGAAGACGGGCCAACAGGCCTGGGGAAACCCGACAGCCGATCCGCCACGGTTTTGAGCTTAAGATACGTTTTACACTCGAGGGCCGATCCTGCGGACACTCGTGAATTACTGACTTAGCATGCAAAAGCCCGGCCCCAAAACAACGAACGCTGCTCAATGGAAAGTTGCACATGCCAGCATCACTAAACCAAGCCGTGCGAACTCTAAAATGTGTCTCTGCGGCTCCGGCAGGTACGGCACCGTTTGGCCGTTGGAGCAAGAAGCGGCCACCTCACAGAGACTTCCGATTAAACCCTACAGCTCCATACGACTCTGCTAACCCCACTAAGGTCGCTTTATTGAGCCTGCACAGCTTCCCAAATCCTGCATAAGCTGGGGAATGGGTCGAGAGGTTCAGGGGCCGGGGTCCAGGGTCAAACCGTTGGGGAATCCAGGGTAGATCACCGGGTGCTCATTCCCAGAGCAGCGGGTTTTGAGGGGTGGCCTTTCGACCAAAACCGTTTACTACCATGTTTGGAGTACTGTGAGCTGGAACTATTGCAACTGTGACCCCGCAGACCCTTCAGACTTCAACCACCTTGGCTCTTGTCACTATGCTCCCGAGTGCTCCTTTCCGGCTGTTCCACTCGCTCTTCTGGCTAGGATAGTATGCATATGATCCAGAGACCAATGGAAATGACGATCAGGAAGAAAAGTAATTGTCAGAAAAGAAACGACTGACTATGATGTTGCTACTGCTTCTGATGAGCATCAAGATGATGTTAATCTCACCATGCGGTCATCATCATCATCATCATCACCCAGTCGTCGGCGTCTTCACAACTAGCAGAACAAGATGATGACGGTCATGATGATGGTCGCCTGGCAAGAATGGCAGGGTGCAGGGTCCTCAGGCGTAGGAAGCTCGGGCGTGGCTTTACGTTGATGCTGGGTGGGTGCTGGCGTGCTGGGGCCGTTGGGCCGTTGGATCCAAGCTTCCGTGACGCTTGGGCCCTGAAATCTCTTGCGTCCCTAGCTGCAGATCCTGCCTCGGACGATGCCGCCGACCTGCCGAAACACAGCAGCCAGGACTTTGGTGCATTCAGGGATTCAGGGGTCTGCAATGAAAACGAGTTTAGAGTTTGCACCAGGATAGAACAGGATCTGTTTAGAGGATTGGAGACGTCACAAGTCTGAGCGAAACATCACGGGCGTCCTGCTTCCGACTTCCAACACTTCGTTGAACTGTCCGAGAGTTTTCAAGCTAGCTTCTTTATCCTGATGCGCCTAAACCCAAATCCTGCTGTTCGCACCTTGCCGGTGTGCAGCTCGCACACGGAGGCTGGCATCCAATCCGGGAGCGGGTGACCTGACGCAGGGCTTGCAAACAAATTGAAGATTTTACAGAGGGGTTATGTCAGCTGTCTTTTCATAGACTTTATATTCATATGGGTCAAGGAGTAGAAGGCCACAATGGCTCCTTCCAACCCCTCGCCCCTGACCCTGCCTTCCAACCTTAAACCCCCACAGCCTTATACCCGAGACCCTAGAACCCCTTATCCTAAAACAGGGCTCCTAAAGACTTAAAGCCTAGAACCCCAAACCCTGTACCCGGTACCCTGAAGTGCTAGCTGGAGCTGGAGATCCCCAACCTTCAACCTGCAGGGAGCCCCCCCCCCCGGCCTGCCCAAGGAGGGAGTTTTCTCACGAGGTTCATGACCTCCGGCTCTAGTGCATTCGAGGTTCGAGGGGTCTAGGAACTGCCGGGCTTGGTTTAGGCACTTGGGCAAGTTGTACGTAGATACATACCTCCCCGATGATCTTCAGGGGTTTCAAGCATTCGGAGCTGAGGGGTTTTGAGCTTCGTTGCATTAAGGCTGAATCTTTAATAACTTTTAATGTCCTCTCTTGTCAAATCTCACCCCAAAACCCGAAACCCTAAGCGCAGATCACCCCGGCCCCCAAAGCTGAAATTCTGTTAACTCTTAAATCCTCGCAAATGCGGGGAATTGAATCAGTAAACCCCAAGCCCCCCAACCCGGAGCTCCGAGACCCGCAATGCCTTGAAACGATGAACCAGAAAGCTCAAGACCCGAATCCCAAAACTTCAAACCTTAAGCCCTACACTAGCAGCCAAAAGAGCCAGAACCCCAAACCCTCGAACCCCCAAACCCTGCAAACTTGAGCCTTAGCCCTATGGCCTTATATCGACATTGAGGAGCCCTAAACAACCCAAGCCTTGAACCCAACCTCTTTGAATCCTGAACCTGAACCCAAAAGACCCTTGCCCCCCAAACATCTGCCCAATCTCAAGTCCAAAAAGTCAAACCCTGAACCCCTAAAGTCCTACAGAGACCCCCCAAATGCCAAAATCCCCCCAAAAGAACTCACCAAAATGGCCCCGGGCCGGATGGTCCGGCACGTCCACGCGCCCAGCAAGCCGGTCACCGAGCTGATGCTCGGCCTCAGGGATCGTCTTGGGGTTGAACAAGGTTTAGGGTTGGCTTTGGAGATGGGTTTGAGAGTTTGGGCTGAGGCTTTGGGTTCGGGACCTAGGTTCTAGAAGTTGCCTTTGAAGTTTGGTTTCCATGCTGTAGCAGGCGTCAAACACAGCACCTACGCGGACACAGAGACTTATGATGACGAGAACAATTGTGTCAGAGTCTCGGGATTGCCCACTCTTTTCGAGTTGTTGCTTCAGATATCAAGACCTTCAATTTCATGTTGTGCGCTACACAAGTGTCCATGTAGAACTCCCGATCAAAATGAAGATAAGATGGGTACGTGCTGACGCTGATGGTACCTAAGTTCATATGTGCTGATGGTGGCGATGGCGATGGCGCTGGTGCCGGCGCTGGTGCTGTTTGTCTATGATGACAATGATGGTGATAATGCGGTAATGATGACGGCGGTGATGATGATGATAATGCTGATGCTGATGCTGACGCTGATGCTGATGCTGATGCTGACCCTGATGCTGACGCTGATGCTGACGCTGATGCTGACGCTGATGCTGATGATGATATCGCACACCATGGCACTGTCGCATGCTTGCTGCCGGAGTCTCTATGTCCTTCGTCACAGCGATCGGTTCGTGCTGTGCTGCGTAACAGGCTACTTGTAGTATTGATATCATCGTGTTGCCTGCAAAATCAGACACCAACACCTTGCATCCAGGAGGGTTGTGTCTACCGGCTAGGGGCTGATTGCACAGGGCTCCTTCCAGAAGGGAACGCATATCTTTCAGACATAGGGATGCCAACCTCCACTTTCAAAATGCCCTTCAAGTCTTTGGGAAGGTCTGGATGACTGATGGAATAGCCACATCATTGCACCAAGAGCGATGAATCCCAGAGGGATCCGAGCACTGCTACAACATGTTACAATATTACTCGCTGGTGGGCTATGACCACTGTCATGGTCATCTTGTCAGCACCATTGATACACTCATCGCCAGCTTGAGCATCACTGCTTCATCAACTTCGCCTTGGGATGAGTAGGCCGAAAAAGGAGAACAACAATTCTCGACATCCATCATGAGAACCAGAACACAAGACACAGAAAGAACTGCTTGTCACCGGGTCTGCGACAATCTGGAGGCTAGTGCTTGGCAGGTGGATCCAGCCTTCCTTCGTCGCCGATGAGGTGCTGTTGACACTGGTCGCATACGTATGCTTAAAAACAGCGTCCTTGAGAGTGCTCCTTTTAGCAGTATGCTGTGCTGGATATAGTAGAAGAACGTCGTCATCACTGCCGCAGTCGCCGCTGCTATCGTCGCAGGTCGTGGTGGTTGCATTTGCTACATTAAACTTCTTGATTTAACTTTCGGGTTCCTTGCTTGAGAGATGAACTCTCTTGATGCTTGCTACTGCTACGATCGTTGTTACTACCGCTTCTGCTGACAGGATTACTCTATTTTGCACGTCTTACCAGTTTGCCATTCGCGGTACTGCGACCAGAATCTTGTAGAGTTATTATGCTTACTGTCCGTGCCAATACCAATTATGAAACCCAAACCTAAACACCCTGAAATCCTGATCCGAAACCAAGCCCGAAAGCCCCAAACCCTAATCCTAAACTCAATGGCCCCTAAAACCTACTCTGGGCCCTAACCCTGAAGCCCCAAACCCTAACCCCAGATTATGGCTTAATTTCAACATCGATGGAACTGATTCACAAGCAAGACCGCTGTCCTGATATTCAAGCGGCCGCTCGGACATCACTTCGACGTTGTCCTGTGCAGATGTGCCAACGCAGCTAATGCACGCGCATCGCGTCCGGCTCGTTGGCCATGTCGTCATGGCATCTGCAAGTCATTCTTTTTCGGGACCACATGGGTCCGGTCGGGTCAAGCAGTGGTGCTGTAAGGCGGAAACGGCTTCAACCTCCACCACATGATGAAAAGACTATAAAGGAGGCCTGGCAAAGAGCATCATGATTCAATCAAGATGCCAGCCAGCAACAGCGAGAATTGAAACACAAGCGGTGATACAAAACACGATCTCATTAATGTTCCTGCATCAAGTTTCGTACTAGGAACTCACACTCTGACAGGTCTCCCTGAAGAGCTTTATGGATGTAGGTCGGGGCACACATCTTCTCTGCAAAATCAGAAGCAGTCTTCCCACGCGCGTTCTTCGGCTCCTTCTTGGCATCGGCAAGAAGAAGAACCGCAGCTGCTTCGAAAGAACATGTAAGCAGGCTGCACATGAGCGGAGTTGCTCCTTGGTGATGGTAAGCGAAAGTGCTCAGGGCTGTCTTGGACCAGCGGTGCCGGAGGGCGAAAAACCGGAGGATCAAACCCAAGGTGCTAAAACAGGAAGTGCACATTGGGACATTCACATCTGCCCCAGCATTGATCAACGTCGCCACAATCTTCCCCGAAGTGCCTCCAAAGAAGAACACAGAATGCAGGCCTGAACGGACAGATTCCCGTGTGGTGCGTGGAAGCAATTCTCGGAGAGTTTCGAGGCTGTCTGTCGCACTTGCAATGGCGAAGGGCAAGTGACCCGTGCTCACCGCCTTTATGGGGCTACTGCCCAAGGAGCACAGCAAGCCAATGGCATCCACATTGTTCGAAGAAGAGGCCCAATGAATGGCCTCTGCTCCGTTACTGTCCTTCGCGTTCACGTTCGCCTTGAACGATATCAAAACTTTCGCGGCCTCGTTGTGACGGAGGTAGATACAGGCTTGCAGCACTGTGATGCCTGCAATGTTTGGCAAAAGGGTTGCCTGGGTCTTCTTCAAGCAATCATGAGGGTTCGCTCTCGCTTCTAAGAGCGCGCTCACCAACAAGGGGCTGCCTCCCAGAACTGCGTAGCACAGTGGTGTCCATCCGTTCGGACAAGGATCACAAACACTTGTCAGGCCATTCTGGTGTAAGAACAACTCTAGACTGTGTTTGGCCGGATCCGTTTCCGAAGACTGAAATCCCGGCACGACGGTGGCGGACGGGACAGCTGGCAAGCTCCTGTAGATGACACTGCGTAGATTAAGGAGAACCCGAAAGCTATGGAGGTCGTCCTTCTTCAGAAAGTGCTCCAATTTCCTGTCGATCATGCTGGTCACCACTGCAGCGCAATGATGCAAGTCCTGAGAAACTGAAAAGCTTCCCTCACCGACTGCCTTCAATATCCAATCACCAATTGGCGAACACACTTGGTGGTTGGACGTGTGCACTTCAATGGTGGCTTGTGAAGATTCCCGCTCACTAAGAATACGAGCTGCGAGTTCCAAGCGACACCATCCACGGGAGATGTAGGAACGCTTTCCCATGATCGTCCCTTCCTGCTGGTGCTTCACCAGAGGGCAAAGCATGACGAAATAATGACAAGTCTCCACGTAGCGTGGGATGCTCTGGATTGCCAAGGTCCTTGCGGCGACGGCTTCCTTCGCCTGGGGAACACTGAACCAGTCATACCAAATTGACAGCTCGAAGGATTGCAGCTCCTTGGCAGGAATCTTCGGCTTGTCGAGGTACAGCTCGGCCAAGATGTTCCCGGAAATCGAAGTGATTTGACGACTGATGAGCTTGGAGAGAAAGGATTGCAAGACCTGAAACTGCTCGAAGTCCGGATCAGGGTGACCGTTTCCAGCCCACTGATGCGACACAAAAATGGCTGCATACCTCTTATTACCCTCCCGGAAAATGTGTAGAAGGCCATCTGCCATCAAGTCTTCATGTACACGAAGGGTTGTCATATGAAGCACGGTTTCCATAGACACCACGTACCTTGGCGGTTCTGGGGAGTCCTTGCAAAACTGGGACTTCGTTCCTACCCAATCTACTAGAATTCAGAAAGAGCCTATTCTCAAGAACCTCATAGGTGCATCTCGAAAGGCGATGCACTTACGATCCGCATCTTGGCTGCATCTCGCAGGGTAGCAGCGTGCTGAAGCAGCGCACTGGGCTTCGAGCATGCCATGCTACCGGTGTGAGCCTGCCCCCTCTGCCCACAGCACCTGCTTGAGCCTGCATCTTCAGCGCACGACCCCAGCGTCGCTGCATTAAATTTTCCCACACCACTGAACCAGCTTCAACTGTGGAATGATTTTTCGGCTTATGCACTACTTTCTGGTGCGCCCCCCCCCCCCGCGCGCCACACATCACCCCGAAGCCAGCCTCCACCTCGAAAACCCGCTTCGATGGGCTGATAAGGATGCCCCCTCCGTTGCGATGGCAAGAGCTCCGTTGACCAACACATTTCAACCCAGCAGTCCTCCAGCGAGGCGCGCACGTGAAGCCAGGAGAGCTCGCAGTCGCTGGCGCCAGCCTCGGGACCATCCCACATGGCTCTACACGCTGAAACACAGCACGTCGCAGGATGCATCGCCAGCCACGGAAACCCACCACCAAAGTCAGCAACAATCTCCTAGCTGCCGCATACAATATGAGACAACATGTTAAAGCAACATATTACGGCATCTGTACAATTCTAGCTAGACGGACAAATGGATGTGGATGGACCGATAAATAGATCGGTAGGTGGGTAAGTAAGTAGGTAGGTAGGTAGGCAGGTAGGCAGGTAGGTCGGTAGGTCGGCAGGTCGGTAGTGTAGTCGGTAGTGGGTGGGTCGGCGCAGGTAGGTAGGTAGGTAGGTAGGCAGGCAGGCAGGTAGGTAGGTAGGCAGGCAGGCAGGTAGGGAGGTAGGTAGCAGCCTGAGTTGCAGCTTGTATTTTCTTCTTAGATGTAACTTTTTTCTGCGTCCAGGCTTGCTGCACAGCAGCGGGAAGCAGAGCTTCGCCCCTTCCCCTCCCCTCCCCTCAACCTTTGGCCGAAGACGAAAACTCTAAGGAGTAAACCCAGCACGACGCACGAAGCTTCTACGAATGACGAAAGCCCTAAGGAGTCCCATCACGAAGCTTCTACGAAAGACGAAAACCCCAAGGATCAAACCCTGCAGGAACCTTTGGCCGAAAGACGAAAACCCTCAGGAGTAAATCCAGCAGGAACCTTTGGCCCCAGCATGGCAGGCTCCGAAATAGAGCCAAAAAAAGTCAGAAGTAAGATGCGTGTTTTGCGACCCTCTGCAGAGATTCGCTGTTTGTTACGACGAAAAAAGTTACAACTAAGATGTTCTGTGGAAAGAGCAGAAAAGTCACATCTAAGAAACCATAAAAGTTACAACTAAGCGTTCTGCCCAGCCAAATGGTCCGGTCCTCAAACCTTCCGGACATTCTGGTATCGCATTGGGGTCCATGGTTCGCTCGATGGCCTGCGAGTCGTAGCTTCTACGGCTTTTAGGAGATGACTCCGCGCCCACCCCAGACTCCCCGCTTGTCAGTACATTGGCTCAACGCGACAACCTCGACCTCAACTCAATCGTTCCAGAAGCCCAGCCCAAAAGCTTGAGGCTTCAGGCAAAGCTGCGCTGCCTGAAATCGACAATGGTCCGTTGCGAACCTGGACTGTTCTCTCAGAAACCAGCATCCGCCCCAAGGAAACAGCGTCTTAAATGCCGAAAAGGGATCTGTCAGGGCAGCCGAGGAGCTGCGCAATGGCCATGCCAAAGGAGTAACAAAGCATGACGAACAGCAAGAGTGTCCAAATGAGAGAGCCTCATGAGGCACCGGGGGCTCCGTGGGAAATCCTATCACATGCTCTGAAACTACCATGGTGCTCCTGTGCGGCTTGCCTTCCGCCTTTCAGCCTTTCAGTAGACCTCACGCGCCTTCCTTCTGCAGTGGCTCTCTCCCTGACTTGAACGCAAAGCATTTCTGTCCGAGGGACCCGTGGTGGCGATGATAGACAGAATGAGGGTTCGCAGAGCAACCACATACCGAAATACACGGACCAGCCTGGCAAATTGTAGATGTTTGGTGCTTGGCGTTTAGAGTTCACGATTATGTACGAACGCCGGCGATCTTAGTCCGACACTATGCGAGCTAAGTGTTCCGACCCGAACTCAACTTCGGTCCCAAGTCTGGTGCCTAACGCAAGCAGGTTAGTTGGACTTGGGGCCATCTTCACACGTATTGCATGATGGTACATGGCCTTGAGAAGTCGTCCTGCTCATAGTATAAAAGGCCTCTATAACAAGTTGCCCACAGGAATGCGGATAAGCTTGAACAACTTGACAACCCGGCCCAATCGTCCTCATTCCTCGAAGAGCGCGGACGAGCCGCACGGTCCGCAGCATCCGCACCTGGCTGGGCTTCAGGAGACCGGGTCCTCAACATGGCACCTCCTTTTTGGGAGCTGTCCGTCGAGGTACTCGTACCAAATACAGCGGAGGGATCACTTGGTTTGTCGACGTTTTGGACGGTTTTTCTCTTAGCATTTTCTAGACTGTCACCACTGGAATCTTACGACTTCCAGCACTGGACTCTGGGGCTCGCATGAAGATAAGCCTGGGACATAGTCAGAAGTGCACTCCTTTCACGAAGAATATGGCGCCACGGAGGAGCCCATGAAAGTTCCTTCCACCAGCGCAATCTGATGGCCTTACAGGCACAAACCATATCGAATATCGACCCAAATCCTACGGCCACCTCCATCCCCTCCTAACCTCCCGAGACGCCCACTACCTAATGATCTCTTGCCGCCACGACACCTGTCCGGAGTTCGCATCCACGCTCTGAGCCCAAACGTCCAAGAAAACCTCCTCTGCTCGGGCTTGAGTCTCGGAGTCTTGCTGCTAGCTCCGGTCGGGAGCAGCTTGAGTGCGCAGTTGTAGGGATGGCAAGGCTACCCAAAAAAGCGCTCGGCAAGCCACGAGGCCCGAGATTCGTGATGCTTGCAGAGCCAGCTACATGCCCACAGGAGGCGCATGTTTTGCAGTACATACTACCTACAACGACACCCGAGGTACAAACACACTAGACTTCCTCAGAGAGAAACTTCGTCAACGACAACAGAGATCATGCCACGTCACAGCGGCCTGCGAGACTGCGTGATTCGTACGAGCCAAAACTAATCACTGCCGCGACAAGTCCGTCTCAAGATCATTGAGAGTAGAGGGCTGAGGGGCTTCAGGGTTAACAGCCAGGGCGCCACGACGGACACGAGGACAACGGCGAAATCGAAGATGTTCCTGCCAGGGTCGGGGAATGTAGTGTTGCACCGCCGGCTGATAGCAGCCATAACTCGACCCGGACACTCTGAATATCCTTCACCCTTCAACCCCAAACTCTACCATAGCTACACAAATCCAAATACCGCAAGGCAGGAGGTGTCTGCCAGTCTTCTGGAGCCGACCGCCTACTCTCCGCTCCTCTTCTCCCACATTCTGATTTGTATACAGGTCTAAGCAACCTGCATCTTGGAGCAAACACAAGTCTACAAGCCTAAAGGCAGGAGTGTTCTCAATGGTATCTGATATAACTTAACAACAACATAAGTTTTGACCTACTGCTCGAGGTAAGCACTCCTGTGCTCTTCCTAAGATCAGGAAAGGCCCGCTTAAGAGCTGAAGTCCGTGATCACAAGCCTTTAACTACACGGTGCATGAAGCGCCCTAAACATGGCTGGCACAGGCATCATGCTGTCATACTGCTGACCTTGAAATCTCAACGTCTGGAGCGGTTCGTCCCTGGCCCTCCCGATCCAACTGCTCGCAGGTCCAGCCGAAGTCATCGCCGCACCAAAAACCACGACAGCCGAATGCCAGGTGCCTTGAGGGTCTTTGGTTTGGGTTTCGATTCTTGGCATTGGCCGCAGATATGTACGAAAGCACGACCTTCGAGATACGGAAGACGCACATGCACATGGACACGCACGCAGACTCTCGAGTATGTCCAGACCTTCCGTCCATTGCCCCTCTCGCTGTCGTTTTTCCCGTTGCGTCACTGTTGTCGTTGCCAGTTGTTGGATTCTGACGGCTGCGGCCTCAGAGCCTCAGAACCTCAAACCTCGATACGCAAGGAGAAGAGGTGGACTCCAGGCCCAGCGACTTCAGGGTTGCTTCGATCACGAAGGCACCGACCATGAAGAGGTTCACCGTGTTGAACCACTGCGGGATGTCGTCCTGGCAGCCCACCCGAAGGGACTGGGCGATTCTGGGGGCCACGGCTGAAGGCGCCGCCTTCATGCTCTGATCCCGACTGAACACACACACACACAGACACACACAGACACACACAGACACACACAGACACACACACACAGACACACACAGACA
>CAJNJA010027553.1:0-31729 GCA_905231915.1 Symbiodinium necroappetens | reverse complement strand
AGCAGCAGCAGTGGCGGCAGCAGTAGCGGCAGCAGTGGCGGCAGGCCTTTTGGGTTTTTTTTGGACTTGCCACCTGCCTGGCAGATTGTCATTCCTTCTCGACTTTCGGGTGGCCAACAACTCCTTTTGGTGTCGATTAGGATTAGGATTTGGGTGTGAAAGAATCAGCAATTTCACGGTTTTCAGTCTTGGGCTTGCCAACCCTCTTGGTACAACGACCCACGCGTTTTCGGGTTTGAGTCCTTTTCGGGTTTCAAGTCGGGCGTAAGTCTGGTATACAATCGCCTGATGAGGGTCTGTGTTTAAGGAATGTGATCACCCGCCATCGCTCAATGAGGCGGAGGATGTCAGAATCGCGACAAACCTGTCTTATGAGCATGGGCCTAGTGCAAGCCGCCGGGCCTTTCCAATCTTTCACACCTTCGAACTCTCTAAACTTTAATGTCAGAACTCGGCGGAACCTCAAACTTAGCGGGAACTGTCGAAATTTCGAACTTTCAGAACGGTGTCCCGAGCGAGGTCGTTCGAACTCGAAGGTTCGAGAGTGTGAACGCTCAAAGGTTTGAAGTTTGGATTGTTTGGGAGGTGCTTGAGTTCGACAGTTGGGGCACCTTGGCATGCGCAAGCGAGCGGGCGGCAAACTTCAAACGTTTCAAACTAGAAAATTTCAACTTTCAATTCTCGAACTTTCGATATTTCGAGCTCGACTAGCTGCTTCAAGCTCAATTTTCTGGCAGGCCGAAAGATTATAGTTTTAAAGTTCGACAGTATCAATGCTTGAAAGTGCAAACAGTGCAAACGCTTGAACGATCGAAAATTTGGAGTTTGAAAAGTTGGCTTCAGGTTCGGCCCGCGGCTGGCGCCTGAGGTCGAGAGTTTGACAGTTCGAAAGATTTAAACGATTTGGAGTTCGGAAGTTGGATAGTTTGAGCGACATTCGTGAGAGTTTGAGAACTCGAAGGTTTGGAATTTCAACAGTTTGAAGGTTCGAAAAGAATCGAGTTCGAAAGTTTGACGGTCCACCGAGTTTCGAGTTCGAAAATTCAGAGTTCGAACGTTTCAATGTTCGAGATTGCAAAGTTTCAACATGTGAAAGGTCACAGCGGGTGCCAGATTTTAAGCTCGCCCCATCTTCATGTGATGGCGGTAAGCTCATGTCTCAAACCCGACCCTTGTTAGCGTTGGTGCTTGATCTCACATCTTTAATCCCGATTGCAGTTGATTTCCTGTGTCAAAACGCAAACGCAATACTGTCAGTATACGAGTGCGGATGATCCCATATCTTAAACCCGGCCACTCATGAGGCGAGTGGGATGGATCTCATATCTTCAACCCGTCCCCCATTAGGCATGGCGGTCGATCCCATATCTTGAATTCGCCCCCTCACGCAGCGATGGCGATTCAGCTTATATGTCAAGCCCGACCTCTCTTTAAAGACTGGCGCTTGATGAGTAGGATGTGGTGGAGAGTGTTTCTTTATTCTGGCAGTCTGGCACCCTTCACTCCAAACCTAAATGCTCAAGAGACAGACCCTAAACTCCGGATAGTACATACGCAAAACCTCAAATTGCGTACTTTCAATCGGTCAGATCCTTCAATCTTTCAAGGATTTCGTGCTCCGACCTTTCAATCCCTGAAAATATGAAGCATTCGGACTCTCAAGCACCGTGTCCTTTTAACTTTCAGACTTTCGAAGTTTGACGAATTCAAACTTTCATTGTGGCGGCTGCACTCCGAGCACGCTCGAGTATGCTCGGCTATTACGCTCGAGTCGAAACGTTCAGACTCCAGACTCTCGGACTTTCAATCTCACCATCTTTCAAGCTTTCAATCGTTCATTCAATCCCATCGCACGTCCACGTCCGTCGCACGGTACACTCCGCGGCTTCAAACTTTCAAGTTGGATTCCTGTGCAAACGTTAAAACTCCAAACTCGCGCTTGTCTTCAATCTCGAAACTTTAACACGTTCCAACTTGAAACTTTTTGTTTTTTGGTCAGAGACCCCAGTTCGAGTTCGATAAACCCTACTCGTGACACCTGTCAAGCACTTCATGCCATTCACATGGCAAACGTCGAACACTTTCTAGCTGCCAAACTCTCGACTCCAGTGGCGAGCCGCTCGCAGATCTTGGAGCGAAACTTTCAACCTCGAAACCTTCGAATGTTCGATCCTTCGAACTATCGAACTTTCAATCTTTTAGACGGTCGACCTTCGAGCTTTAAAACTCTCGAACTCGCAACTTCCAATATCCTTTCAACTCCAAGTTTTCAATCTTTGAGCGCCGATCGAACTCGACTGCGGCTAGCTTTTGGAGACTGAGTCCTAAGCAGCTAGTCGAGCTCGAAACCTTGAAAGTTCGAAAGTTCCACTGGTTCGAGTCGAAGTTTGACGTCAGCTCACTTGTGCATACCACCGTGCCCAAACCTTCGAACTCTGCCACCATTCCTTACAAATCACAAGAGCTTTCATATCTGCAAACCTTCGAACTCTCGACCTCTCGAACCTTCAAGTTCGATCACCCTTGCTCGAAAATCTTTTTGCCCACGAAATACCGCACCTGCCATCCATTGCACCTTTATGTGTCGTCGTCAGGCAGGTGAGGCGGGCAAACAAGCGGCTTCGGGCGCAGTCATGGTAGTTGTAGCCGCCGTAATCTGTACTCGTCATATCTCGCCATGGCAGTGCTTGTGGTAGTGGCAGCAGCCCGGGGAGGAGTAGTGATGCAGTGATAGAAGCAGAGTGCTCGAAAATAGTGACTAGTGCTAAGGACTTACCTTTGCCGTGCTTGACACTTTCTGTGACTTGGCTGGGGGTATTGGTGCGGTTCCCCCGATTCGACTCCGTTGGGGCACCTGTCGGGATGGATCGAATGAGCGGGTTCACGACAGGACTGGTGTAGACTGGCGCCTGCTTCCGAGTCCAGTCGATCCCTAGCCAGCGACTCCTTTACAGTTCTGCCTACGAACTCAGGTGCTTTGGTAAAGCAGCCATTGCCTGTTGTGTTGGAAAGATTTGGCCGCTCGGCAATGTAGTTTGCGGGATTTGAAGGCCTGAAGCCTCATGTCAGTCCTTGGGATACTGGTTGAGGTGGTTTCTTTGTCCAGCATGTCGCCGAAGAGGGCTACTTGACCTTCTTGAAGTCTTTGGGTGGCAATCTGTTCCAGTTTCTGTCGAACAGCGACTTGGATGCAACATGTCGACGATGATGCACGCAGAGGGAGTGTCGTTTGGCCCACACTGTCAGACAAGGCAGCAGTGCCACTCACTGTCATGCGAACTGCAGAATGTTGGGAGTAGCCCAGCCCTGCCGGAAGAAGGGGAGATGGCAAGGGTTCTCAAGATATCTTTGCGACACTGAGTCAACATTTTGCATCACACCATCGAGCGGGACAGCAAGGCGGCCGCGCAGAGCTTAGCTGAGTCTTCCGATGCAGCTTCTTTACAATTCGTGGTCTTTCAGATTTCAGGAAATTCTCAGCTGCCCTTCCATGTCGGTGAGGTCTTCCCACTGTTTTCGGTGAAGCATCTGGACGGGGATCCGAAGTCGGAGCACCACGTTTTCCTGCTGACCTATGGCGCCTCAGAGTCACAGAGCTGCTGTCATGGTCAGAACTGTTTCGTCCGTACAGTCGCAGCCAGAACACTATGACTTTCTGCAGGCTGAGATTAGTGATAATTCTGATCGCATCCTTGCTCCGCACCAGTTGAAGGAACTGTCAAGGACCCTTCTACATCTATGTGGGATTCGACCAGATCTTATGACAGCCCTGCAATGTTTTGTGCCCCATCAAAGCCACCGAACTCAACAGCCCCACGAGATCTTCTCACCCTTTGTTTCCTGGTGCTGCAGATTTTTAGAAATGCCGATGTCCAGCTTCAGATGCAAAGCTGGTCGCCTGCCAACACGGGCCCCGCTCCACCTGGAAGTCAGGCAGCATGCGGCCGGGGCTGACTCCGTTCCTCACCGGTGTCTTGACCAAGGCCAGTGGTTTGAAGGCTTTGAAGATCAGGCAGCAGCTTCAAAGTGCCTGCCGTGATATGCCTTGGCCTGCCATCGGGCCCCAATGTCAGCTTGTTTCTGATCCCGGAAGCAGGCTGCCTTCCTGCTGTTCAATTGCACCGTGGATATACAGGCCGGTCCGATGTAAAAAACACGTTCTTCTGCCGGAGCCAAGCTTGGGCCCAAGAAGCCGCAAGCTGTTGATGTTTGAAGCCAAGTATGCTCGAATTCGTCCGGTACCGCTTTCGATTAGAGCATTTTGAGGTGCATGACAGCCGTATTCTTGGTTCCAGAAGGGTTGAGGCATGCCGTTTCAGGTTCATGTCGTGCAGACTGTGCACATCACTATAAAGGCAGATCTGTCCAGAAGGCTGCCAGGCAGAATCGGCAGAAGGAGCATCCAGGTCAGCTGGCATCTCATGACTCGACCGTGAAAGCAGTTACAGCAACTTTCCAACTTGAGGATGTGACCGACAGCTTTCCACCGGAGATGGGCAAAGATGTTCTGGTGCAATCATCATTCCGCGTCACTGCCTCGCGTGTCAGCACCTCGCTGGCACATGAACCGTTCTACATCAACCGTGTACCCCAGGCAAGATCTTGTAGGTTCTAGATCAATTTGCAAACACACTGTGGCGAATTGAACAGACTGCCCGAGTGCACTGACGTGGCCGCGATGTCAGGGAGTAGCATGCAGTGTCATTTGAGGTGGCTTTTCCACTTCCGAGACCCAGCCCAAGCGGGGTGACGAGTTTACTTCCACGAGGAGCTCCTTGGATGGTGGCAATAGGACTCAAGGACGTCGCAAGCCTTCCTTGCTCGGCATGTCAGTGTGGGCGCATTCGCAGCAGCTGTGTTAGTTTGGAGGATCACCAAGAGTTGTCTCTAGCAGTTGTCTCCATGCCCGTTGAGCCGATGAAATGAGAAGTTTGGTCCAAGGCTTTTTCGATTTCCACAAGATGCTTTCTGCCATGTGGCGCTGCGATTGCACTGGAGGGAGCCAGGACTGGGCCACTGGGTCGGGGGGTTCTGAGAACTTAGGCCTTGAGCTTCGTCTTGGCTCCTGCACCCCCTCTCAAACAAGCCGAGAACTTGCAAAACCGGGAAAAGCGCCGCAGCCTGCAGATGAAGGAAAAAGGAGTATTCTCGAATAAACTTCTGAACTGAAGTCGCTCGGTCTCTTGCAAAGGAGGGGTTCAATTTGACCCAGCTTGACCGAGTGCCGGTCCAAGGTCCGCCGTGCAACCATGAGTAGCTTTCTTCTGTTGTGGTGCTGGCGCAGGGATTGCCTGCACACCCCATAGAAAAGCAAGCGGACAACACAAAAAAGCATCGTGATTCGAATGAATTGCAAAGTCATGCTGCGGAAGACAAGCGAGGTTTGTACAGAAGAGGCTGACCTCATACGAATGTAACGTAAGCTACTGTATCCGATGTTGACGCCTTGTCTGCAGACATGGAGCCGGAAGTCTGGGCCGTCATCATGGAGAAGCAGGACAAGATAGACGAGATCCTCCGAGCATATGACGGCATTGATGCCATCTGACATAACAGAGGTACCAGGGATTACCAAGGCCTTCGTTCTTGCAACTCATTGGGCAACGAGGAATTGACAGAGAAACACGGACAGGGCTGCTCTTTCATTGTCCGGGGTTGTGTTTCACGACAGTGTTGCAACTGTGTGTGTGTGTTTTCTGGGTTTGCGCATCCTACCCATTCAGAAGCATTGCAAGTAAGACTGAACAAGCTGCATGGGAGTTCGAACACGTTGACACCATGATGGGTTTCCACCACAGATCTTGCTCTTGCTGGAAGTAGTGTTGAGAGGCATTGAGAAACCCGGACCACGTACGTTGCAGTGCTTTGGTCATGGACGTCCGAGGCTGGCGTCAATGTCGTACCACGAATGACTGGAGGAGACAGAATGCGACTGGCCGCGGTGTGACCTGGCTCGAATGCAGTCTCGGCTTTGGCAGGATTGCTGCAATGTCCATCCAGCCCTGTCTCTCTTCCAGGCTATTTCGTGGAATCGCGGCGGGAAGCGTTAGCGCATCATGGACAGCTGCTTGCCAGAAGAGAAAGGCACCACGACTGGGAGCTCAAGGTCTGGTTGTGGTCCATCCAGTGATATATTGGTTTGAACTTTCGAAGCTCCTGTCGATCCAGGCACCGCGGGACCATATAGCTACTAATTACATGGAAGCTGTTCTGAAGGTCTGTCAAATTTCTGCACGCTCTGTCACTTCTGAGTCTGAAGGGGAACCCTCAGCGAAATCCCACCCGCTCAGGAAGCCGCACGACTGCAAGACATGGGTGAGTTCTGGGCCACGAACTCCGTCAGTTTTGGCGACAAGTTCCGTGAGTCCAAGGTGCCTTGGTTGTGGGCTTTGGCGTTGCTGTAGGGCATTTAGGGTTTTTCGTGCCGGTTCTTCTTCGACTCGACGAGTCTTTGAGCCAGAATACTCATTCTGCTCCTTACGTCTACAGTCTACAGCACCGTCACTCGGCGCAGAAGTTTGCCCAAACAAGAGAGCTGCTCTTCTGCGTCTGATCAGACTCGCGGACCCTCCTTCTTTTGCACAGAGTCTGCAATTTGTCGAACAATACGTTGCTCGACGCCGCTCCACCATTCAACAATGCAATGCCGCGATTCGCGATGCAAATCACAGACAATCACTTTGGCATGGCAGGACTGGTTTACCAATGGCCAGGAGAGCATCGCTGCTGATCTGCAGTTTCGGAACCTTGAACTCCTTGCTTTCGGGTTTTGGCCACCCTGAGAGGTTGGAAGGGCCTGCAGGGTCCGCGTCAAGGTGCAAGAGCTACGTCCTTCACATGCTCAGATGCTCGCAAGGTGCGGTACATGCTGTACTAGCAGCCCCTTTCTAGAGTTCTCCATGCTCAAGCTCCGTGCAAAACACGCTTCGGTCGAAGACGGTGCACCAAGGTTGCCGCTCGCAGGACACACGGCGAGATTCTTTTCGTGTCACACTGCTGGAGCGCACCGCGAGAGTGGGCCACTCACCTTCAAACGTCTCAGGGCTCGAAACCTCAGATTCTGGATTCAATGAGGCCCAGCCACCGAGTTCCCAGCTTCCACAACGCGGTGTAGCAGCATCTAATCCGCGCATACCGGCCTAGCGATGAGGCGTGGCCCAACAGCTTTCCCGTTTGGTTGCTGGTGTGGAAGAGCTTTCAGCCCTCGGAGTCTGAAGTCATGGAAGCGGCCCATCGCGAAGTGAACACACTGCTGTGTTAGGGCCACCGGTGAACAATGTGGCACTGGGTTCAGCTGTAGGCTACAATTTGCTGCGTTTTGTTGCGGAGGCTTAGTCACCACTTGGTACAGCGGATTGTTTGGTTGGCTTTGCCCTTTCTGCTAATGGCGAATCCTATTGATATAGTAGAGGATCAGGAACCCAAACCCCCAACCCCTTTAGGGCACCCATACAGGAACCCTAAAGCCGGCTAAGTACTACTGAACTAGTATACTGTACTACTGTACCCACGAAACAGCTATCGCCGTCTGCAGGGCAAGGATGCACCAACTGCACACCCTTCCAAAGAGCTTCGCTTCCAGCACCGTCACACCGCTCTGAAGCGCTAACTGGTAGCAGAATACTTAGGACGCCGAGGAATGGTTGAGGGATGGGGGGCCCCCGCGAAACCCAGTACCACATTATACTGAACTTCTTCAGACTTGTACCATGCTTTGCTGTGGCGATGTCTCCTCGATCGTTGCTTAATCGCTTCATCCGGTCTTTGCTCGAAGATGGTGCAATTCAGCCCTCCCGCCAAGGGCATGGCGACTGCTGGGAAGTCTCCTTACGGGCCGCCCGGCTTTCAGCTTGTGGGCAGCTCTGGAAAGGATTCGGGGAAGCAACCGCTTCAATTCGAGAGTCGGCATGTGTCCTGACCTCTCAAACCGTACGGATGTCGACCTTTGGAAGAAGCCGACTGCTGCAGCCAGTTGCGACCACGTAGGTGTCCAGCCACAGAGGCCATGAGGAGCCTAAATGGGTGTAAATGCTTGTGTTGCACGTCTTGTGGAGCTCAGGCAGGCGAAAGCTGCAGAAACTTGGCATCACCGGAGTGCAGAGCCACCACTCTAGGCCAACCAAAGACTTGGCTTGGGATGATTTCGTGTCAGCCGAGGAGCTCTGCCTGCACGCAAAGCAGGTCGCAGATTCCTTCCAGAGTGGTGATAAAGACTGGAAAAAGGTCGGCTTTTGGATTGACAAGGCCAGTGGCCGTGGGTCAGACCATCCGGACAAGCTTCGTACCGATGCGGACTGCCCGACAAGTAGCTCAGGCTTTTCTGGCTTGGAAGAGAGCCGAGTAGCGTTGAAGGAGTAACCATTTCCTTTGCCCACACGCCACTGGAGACTGAGAGATGAATGCAAAAGCCTGCTATGCATGCCGAGACTGGACTCCCACTCCCGGCTAGGCAAGCCCCTTTCCCTCCACCTCCCTCCCTCTCTCCCTCGCTCGCTCGCTCTCTCTCTCTGTCTCAACGTAGCTTCTCACTGTGAAGGCTTGCATCCCGCAGAGCGATCCTGGGCTAATGTCCTGGTGTGCCGTTGCTGCAACAGTGGGCAAGGTAGAGGAACACGTTGCTTTCCCAATTCACACTGGCTCTTTGCCGATGCGGGGGTTTCCCAGATTCAGGACTCCAATGCTGGGTATAAGTCTGTACGAGACCCGTGCCCCCTTAAGATGTTCGGCCTAACCCCTGCCGTAATCCTGGGAGCTGGCCTCAGGTGTCAATCTTCTGGAGGAGTTTATTGCCTTGTCTGTGCCTGGGCCATGTGATATTTTGCGAGCTGTGTAGTAGCCGCGGTCGTCGAGTCAATCGAGCCGACTCCACATCGCCCAGGATGGCATGGTGGTGCTTGCTTCGTGGAATTACTTCAATCGGCTGCCCGTTTATCATTGCGTGTTAAAAACTATATTAGACGGGCTGAGAGTTCATTCGTTCTTTTCGGTTGATGGGGAGTCGTGTTGATTGGAAACCCCACGCAACTCCTGATTCAGGATAGTAAAAGTCTTGTGGCATGCGGTATCCACAAGAAACTGCTAGAATGTCGTTTGCATACTTAATTTTTTTGGGAGACGGCAGTTCTGCATGCTGCAGTGATGAGTCGCTTCCCTGTAGCTCTACTGGAAGTTTGAAAGCCGTACTTCTTAGTATTGTAATTTCAGCATTACTATCAAGAAGTACTGTAGTCTTGTTAAATTCTGTTTAGAATTAATACTAGCATTATGATGAAAGCCCTACTTGCTCCTAGACTCCCAAACCCCTCTCGGGCCATCCAAAGCCTCTAAAATCCTAGAGGAAGTGAGTACCCGCACCTACTCCAAGGCCCTGGCTAAGAGACCCGACTACGACGCGCCGAGGCTTTGGTGCGTCTACGAATGGGTTTGTGGGCTTCTCATCCATGATGTTATGGAGATCGAAATCCTCGCAGACCCCTTCGTTCGCGATTCTACTGTGGCCGCCTTGTTGCAGTGACAGAGGGGTCGGAACTCTTGGGATTTCGAACTCTGCTCATTCTGCGGAAAAGACATGCTTGGATTGCGGATGTGGCCGCCACGAGCGAGAAAGGCTTCAAGCCCGAGCCTGTGACCGTGTCCTAATGCCCTCCAAGGATCTCTACTTGGAGTGCATTCGGAACTTTAGCATCGCCAGATGCGAGTGTGCAGTGGAGAGCGACCGGCAGACACCTGCACCGCCGTAGCACTCTTCTTTTCCTTTGCGGCTAGTGTTGGAAGGTGTAGTAAGAAACTTATGAGGCGCATTTCCGGCAGGCCCTTGACAGGATCGCATCACAGTAGCCCAACCCGGATGCCGCCGACGTTTAGTTTCGAGCCAAAGTGCGAAAGCATCGAACTGCGATTATGCTTGAAACTCCAGCTGTGGAACAGCAAGATGTCGCTCTTTGGCCCCGGCGCATTCGTTTGGCACATTACAGCCAACGAAGCGGAGCATCAGTTTTTTGCAAGGATGGCATTCAATAGTCATCAACTGTTTTCGTGTTCGTGGGGTGGAAGCTAACTTTAGTAATGAGCTGGTTGGAAGATGAACAGGTCTCGGAAGGTAAGACTGGAACCAAAATCCATCTCGTATGCTGCTTAAGCCACTCTGGTGCTTCTGACGATGTTGCAGGCTGGACTTGTGGATTGAAGGCCGTTGATGTGAGTTCGAACTGATTTTGCTCATGTTGCTACTTTGAGATTAGCTGTCTCCCTACAAGAAGCGTTTCCTTACACATTCCGCTGTGTCAGGTAGGCAGTTCGGGCTGAGGCAGTTCTGGAGTTCCCTTTCGTTGAGTCCCTTTTTTGTCCATGCCCTCGTTCTCTCAGACTCCATCAGGGTGTTTCTGATTCAGTATGTATATGCGCATCCGTCAAAACGTCTGCAAGTGTACTCTAAAGCTTTGGAAGGCCGGATTCGGCCGCACCTTCGAGAAGCCCCCCAAAGGCAATACGAACAATATGGGTCATCTGTTATGAATGCTAATTGCTGCCGCGTCAGTGCCTAAACTTTCCGTGTGATACTTGGCAAGGCAAACGACACCCTAGTCGAGACCAATCGATACCCCTAATCGTAGCCCACCAGATCGTTTGGTGAGCCACTGCCGATGTTGATGGAATCGCAGTGCCCACTGCTCTCACTACTATTACCACGATTGCTACCATGACTGCTAGCTGAATGTCGCAAGAGTAAATCGACACCTCACATCAAAATTTCGCCAGACCCATATAAAGCGATAGGAGACCACCAAATCATCCATGGGTAGGCCACAAGAAGTACTTACCGGCCCCAGAAGTGCGCGAGTCGCGTTTACGTTTCATGTGCCTGAAACGTGCGGACAATTAAATGACTGGTACGTAGCACCTGGACAGCAGACTAAACGATTTGGGAGAACCAGTCAGGTTCTTCGAAGAGGACCAACAAACTACACCAGGATACATCGGCTGGACTCTTTGGCACCGGGACGAAACCTGAAGGATTTCAAAATGCAATCGGTAAGTAGGCAGGTAAGGTTAACCATGCAATAAAGCAAGTTCTACCAGCCTAGCTACACGAAGTCGATTTCGATTTAAATGTCAGCGACTCAGCCGTTTCTGGACAGCCACGATAGGTTACATCGCACTGTTGAAAACCGCCCTTCCTTTCGTTCAGAGAAAAATGGTCCTTCAAAGCTTCCTTGCTCTTTTGCAAACTGTTGTGCAGCCATTCCTCAAAGCGCGTGTCGTGGCACAACACCTGGTTCTGCAGCTTTGCAAGGATCTTGATCGACAAGGTCAACACCTACTACAAGTGGTGCAGCTGCATCTAGCCATGCGCGGCATGATGTTGGTCCGCGACTTGTAGCATGGTATCAGTAAAGGTGTGCTCAAAGTGCGCATGTTCTGCATCATTGTGCCAGATTGAAGGTTGCGTTCGGGTCATACTCAAAGACTGATGGTTGAGTTCTGCCGGAGTTTCAACAAAGCCACAGGGGAGGGACTCCAGTGGAGGGTTGCAGTGGCCGGAAAAGCTTCGTACGTACAAGTAACAGTCATGGCCGCACATGCTCTGGCGCCGGAGATGTTTGCTTCAGCACGACAGAACCTAGAAGTGACAGCTGTATTTCATGTATGTAGTAGTAGCAACCAGCTTTTCTGGTATGCTGGGCCTTAGTTGTCGACTCGCTGCACGTCTGACCGTGCAGAGACCCTTGGGATAGTCAGAAGATGCGTTACTTGCACGGCTTTTGTTATGAGATGTCTGGAGTTTTGCTGTGCGCAACTGTGCTCTTTGAATGGTTCCCCTAAACCCCAAACCCTAAACCCCTAAACCCTAAACCCCTAAACCCCTAAACCCTGAGGTCTGTGGAAGACTTCGAGAGGTTCTTCCAGTTCACCGTCATCGCCTGCTTCATCCGCTGCATGGCGAGAAGGAGAACCGCGCGAGCGGGAGCCTCGCTCATGCCCTGGCCGCCTGGCAAAAAAAGGTGAACAAATTATAAAGAGGCATTCTATGAGGACGGTATATGTCTGGTTTGCATGTATGATACATCATATATGTATCAATCTATCTGTGTGTGTGTGAGATATATACATATATACATATATATACATATATATATATATGCGCATGTACTCATACATACATACATACATATATATATATACATATATATATATAAGCATAGGGAGCCTTTTCAAACCTGGCCCCCTGAACTGCAAAGCTCTGGTGACCCAAAGCCGCCTTCAGAACATCCCTGCGAAGCAAATCACCTAGTTCGCGGCCAAAGGATCGACCTGGCCACTGCATGTGGCTTTGCAGAGCTGGCTGACAAGGATTGGTGCTGTGGGCCGTGTGTGGGGATGTCCGATTTCACTATCGGGATCTGCAGGCGTCGTGTTGGACGATTTCAGTTGGATTTCGCAGCCTCAGCTTCCCAATCAAAACGGCGGAAAGTTTAAAGCTACAGCTTTGCCGCTCCGCCGCCAGGCCGAAGTATTGAAACAGCAGCTCCAGAGGTGTGCCGGGCTATATGGGTAGTACAGTGGCACAGGACTTCCGACCCGTGCAGCCACAATAATCAAAAGGAAGGTGTAGAAGGCGTGCCTCAGTGACTAGATTCGGATATTCTGCGAGAAGCTGGTCACGAGCAATCTTAGCCAGGTATAGAGTGGAATCCGTCGAGAAGGCGAGAAGCCCTGCAACGCACCAGGGCATGTTTAGAGGTAGGGTCTAGCAATTCATTTCTGCAGGATTGGAGCTACTGTAGAACGTAGCCTTCCGTGTGAGAAGAGGGGCTTTTGCACCCTGGCAAGCGCTAGCCTCCATGCACTTAGAGTGGATCCTTCGCGGGCTTCGGGCAAACTGAAGCTAGACACGCCAAGTTCCTTGGGCCGGCCCGGCTTCCGAGACAGCAAGCTCAATATTCCCTGTCTGCTGCCAGTGTGCCATAAGGTGAGTCTTTGGAAGTCATAAGTCGGGCGGTTCAGACTCAGAACTTTTGAAGCTCAGGCGAGGCACAAGACGTTGCCAGGGTAGCAAGGTATCTAGAGCTGCAGCAGATGGGTATCAAAGCCCAGGCACGAACTCCAAGCAGCAATGAGTCCGGAGCCTAGACGTCTTCCTATCGCTTCCTGCCCCTTGAAAATCAGTCGAGTCAGACGGAGGCGCATGGGGAACTGTTCATGGCATGTCTGTTGCTGTTTTGCAGTCTGTATCATTGAGTCGGTTGGTTTCCGAGGCGTCTGCGTGGATGCGCCCCGGCAATGTAATAACTGCGATACATGTCCAACAGTTTCGAAAATCGTTTTTGATAGTTTGTCCAGCAGGTGACCTGTTGCTGTAACATCTGTGCCGAGGGTGTTTGTCACGGTGAAGGGAGTTTCCTCTTCGGATGTGACCATACCCCATCCCGTCGTGAGCCGAGGACTTCTTCGAAGAAGAAATTCTTCCACTGATTGAGCCGCTTTTCTAAACACCAAATGTGTACAGCTCAGCCTCTTAACAGCCTCAGATGGTCTTTGTGCCGTGGTGCTTCAGCAGTGCGCCTGACAGTAAGAGTTGAAGATTCGCATCAAGTTGCGTGAGAGCCCCCGGACGAGTTCTCTAGTCGTCCTGGCAGATGCGAGTCTCAGGAAGGAGCGTGAAACTGCCGGCAACCACTTGGGCCTCACCTACGCCAAGGGCTTGCAACCTTGCCTGCATGGAGCGAGACTTCGGCGACTGCAGTCTTATCAACTAGGTGAGCCACTGTAGTCTTAGAGGTCGCCTGGCAGCTTCCTCGCAACGGCCTAACGGCGACTTCACCCTGATCTAGGGGCAGAAACATTCAATCTGACTCATTCTGACACTTCGACAGACATCCTGTCCTCGTTGCGCAAGAACCTTGCATTCCGTCGTTTCAGTATCGGTTGGATACTATACTGCAGACCGGGCCCGAACCCAAATTTCCTCTGCATCAACTAGGCAGGAGTTGGCGGAGGACGCAAAGCATCGCAGCTGCCATTACATGTCCGGTTTTACATGTTTTTTATTTGGGAGCTGCGCTCCGATGTTTGGCGTTTCATGTATCCATCGGCTCTATGTGGGGCGAGCTTGACGAAAGTAATGCACCGGCTTGCAGCATTCTTTTGGCAGACAGCCACCAGGCAAAGCAAGCTGCAGTTGGGAGCCTGGGTCAACGAGATTGCAGCTTGGTGCACATGTGGCTCACTGGTTGTCCAATCTTCAGTGAACAGCTTGTCGCAGCACCAACTAGCACTGTCTGTCCACCTTGTGGTTTTCCCGACCTCGTGTTCTCTTGAGAACGTTGGCATCCCCAAACCCTCTGCTGCCAGGCAATGATTGGGCGTGGTGTGCTGGAACGCAAGAACAACCGGGACCACGGGTAGCTGAAAGTGGATTGGGTAGCTGGGTCAGTCCAATAGTAGCAGATGCTTTGTTCTCAAAGCCTTGAAAATCTTGCTTTGATTTCATGACAAATGTCTGTGCTGAAGCCTTCCGGCTTTCGGATGGAGTGCTGCTTCTTAGTCTTGGCAGATGAGTTCGTTGGAAGTCTAGCTGGTGCATCGCTGCGCAGAACCTGTCGTACACGCGCCCAAAGCGAGTCTCTCGGCGGTCCCGTTCTCAGCATGGCAGCGTCACACACAGACATATAGCATGTGCAAAGCCAACCTGGCACTGACTTCAACGCTCTCGACATGAGACATACCGGCTCAACTGACGGGACACCCGCTTCCCAGGGTCCCACCTCCGGCTCCAGCGGGTTCAGCGTCCGTGGCAGATGTGGCATCGACGAACAGGCAGGTTTCTGAATCGGCTTAGAGAGAAAAGAGAATCAGCCTTCTTGTCCTGGCTGACCGACTTATCTCCAGCCGACGTAACACTACATGCGTGCCGGCTGAGTCCAGGGACGGGAACGGCGTAGCCCGAACACGGGGGAGACTACGGAGAGTGCGACCCTGCAAGTAGGCCTGTTGGCCAGGGGGTTCTCCCTCATACCCCAAGCAAGCTAGCGACCGAGCGAGCAAGCAAGATAGAGAGTGTGAGTGAGTGCATGCGGGCGGACGGGCGGGCGTGGGTGAGTGAGTGAGTGATTGAGTGCGTGGGTGAGTGTGCAAACTTACAGTAAACAATTCAGACAGCTGTGACCAACCGAGGTCAATCAAACCAATCACGCATTCCTTTATGCGACCAAGCCAGGCATGCCCAGTCTTGAGCCAAATGCCATTCGGCAGTGTAGCATTCGATAATGCATCAGGGTCATTCTAGAGCATTCTACGGAGGTGTCATTTAGCACAGTCCCTAGGTTCTGACTTTGGTCAAGAACCATTCAAACATTCACACATCATCCACAAGTGCATGGCAACATTCGCGAAGTGATCAAAGGACATTAAGAACAGTGGCAATCAAAGTTGCGAAAACGCAGTCGCTTCATTCTGGTCATTTTGGCTCGACTCAGGAAAGACATTCAAGGCAGACGGAGGCCTGGTTTTGCAAGAAATCCACAGAAGAAAATCCATGCAACATTTCAACATAAACTTCACATGTGCAAGACAATTGCAGTCGAAGGGGGGGGTTCCTAAGAAAATCATTCGCCTGCTCAGCGCGATCTCACTTCACAATGCCCTTGGCATTCTTCCGAATGACAATTTCCGCGCCGGGCTCGAGAGCGTTCGCGGTCTGGGCAATCGCCAGCACATTGGCCGGGGTGCGATCATTCGTGCCCTTCGCCTTGGTTGGATCACTGCAGGCATTGGTGGCATTCTCCTCATCTTCATAGATCTCATCCCAGGTGGAACAGTCGTGCTCCAGTCCACCATCAATCGCCTGACTGAGGGGCACCATTGTGTCTCGCATCAGTCGCAACTCCACAAAAGTGCGGCCAGTCGTGGTGGCAAACATGCCCCATTCCACGATCTCATCCAGGCAGGGAAGGACGACCCGTTGACGAAAGTGAAGGCTCATTCACCGTCCATCGCCATTGGTGATCGCCAGTGCAGTCCCATTCGTGGGTGCGAATATGATCTGTGAATTGTCGATTGAAATCATTCGACAATTTCATTCGGGAGGTAGTGGAGGCTCCAGTCCCACAGCTCCTGTCCACTTCCTCACTGCGTCCGGCTTCGAGCGCCGGAACACAATGAAGGCGTTGGGATACGCATTCTCATTCTCATCAGACACACCTTGGTTTGCCCATTGCACAGTCTTCCGCAGTGCTGACAGTGCATTGAAAGAACCAGTCAGCTGATGGCAAGGAAATCGGCTCAAATCCAGCCATCCATTGCTGAACAGATTCAGTGGTGGCAAGCACAGGGGGTCGCAGTCTCTCCGCCCTGGTCATTGTAATCCAGCTGGACTCAATCATCCAGTTGTTCAGTCCACTGTCCACGCCACTGATCCCCTGCGGGGACATCTCATCCTCAGTGAGCTTGCCGGGCCATTGCTGTCCTTTTCCGGGTGATCAAGTCTGCACGCAGTCAATCCGCCGGCTCTTGTGCCAGGCAGCAATTGACAGCAGCGGCGCAGTCACCTCATCCCATTCTCGACGGTACAACGTGTCAGCCAGTCCAATCTGGGCTTTGACAAGTCGATCGGCGAGGTCCATCGCCCTCTCAATCACATTCTCGCGATCACTCTGGACCACAGTCGTGATGAAGCGGTCCAGTTCATTCCAGACCCGAGTGATCTCAGGTCCAATATCCATTGCAGTCACTTCAACGCTCACAGGCCCATTCCTGCTGAGCTTGTGCTGAACCATTGGCTCCTCAATCAAATGTCGTGCCTCCCAGGGCACAGCATTCGGTGCAGCATTCGCGGCAGAGGCTGCCGGGCTCATACGGCACGGTGCTCCCAGTGCCAGTGATGCCCAGAGCGGCATCAGTCTTCACCCGCCAGAGGCCTTGCCATTCTCCGCCAGCTGCAGATCGGCATTCTGACCCGGGCGAACAAAGGATTCGCCCGGATCATCCCAGTCAGGTGCATTGCAACCAAAGTCGTTTGCACGCCCTCAGTCTGATGTTTTTGGGGAAACACACTGGTCTCATTCAGCAATAAAGAGACTTAAAGCAGTCCCTTGCAGTCACTCGACAAGACGTTCGACGGACGATCGACAGACAATCGCCGGAGTTTCGCGAAATGATTACGATTAAGAATCGCCAGGCAATCACCACATTCGCCGAACAATCGCCAAAGTTTCGCCAAGGTTTCGCCAAACATTCGCCACAGTTTAGCCAGACATTGGGAGAAACTGCCAATCTCCATTCGGAGTTTCGGGATAAGACTATTGAGAAACATTCGGGCCATTCGGCAGTCCCTTCGCGAACCGGAACGAGACTCCAACAATCGATCCGAAAACAATTCGACAGTCGACGGAACACTCTCATTCTCTCACTCTCTCATTTTCCTTGGTTTTGGGCTTTTCAGAGCAACACAAACATTGCACATGCAGTCATGACAAGCACAAGTGCTGCACTCACTTTAAACTAGACAAGACAGCAGTGTGACATGTCATGCATTCGCTCACGGACATGCATTGCCATCTCTGCGGCTCACCTACACAGTCCCTCGCAGTGCATTTCAGTGCAACGGCGTCCAGAGAAAAGGGGTGCGCAGTGGTAAACATTCGGACGAACACGAGGGCAGGGGAGTGCGTGGGCCATTCCCAGTAGGGTGGTGGTCGGGGAACAGGAGGCATTTGAGCATGCACCGCAGGAGCAACATGATCATCAGTATCATGAGCATCAGTGGCGAGATCCTTGAACCAGTTGGAGACCATTCCCAATTGGGTCTTCAATCTTTGCAACGCATCAGTGGCCACATGCTTGATCATTAGATCCGCGGGATTCCGCGCGCCCTCAATCTTAGCCAGCCTCAGTAGGCCAAACAAGAACCTCAGTTCCACATGCTTCATTTTCTTGCCAGTGAAAAGCGGGCCGCCGTTGACTTGCCGGCCTTGCTGTCTTTGATTCCAACAGCATTGACCGTACAAACAGTGCTTCAGACACTCCTTGGCCAATCGCATACAACTCCGCTTCACCGGAGCTAATCATGTTGCATCCCAGGACATTCACATTGGATCCACTGGTGTTTTTTCGTGCGCCTGTATCCTGCCCAGTCAGAATCCGCATACACATTCACATATATATATATATATATATGGCACAGTTTCCATCTGCACGCTGATGCGACGGACGTCTGAGCACATTTTCGCGTGCCAATTAAGTATCGCAGTAGGTGTTTGCGCTTTGTGAGACTCTGCATTGTCGGGGCAGTCACATCCCGACTCAGCTCCTTAGTGGCATATGCAATATCACCTCTCACCAGTGCAAGCCACAGCAGTTTACCAACTGCAGTCCGGGACATTGACTGCTCCTGAGAGCTCAGTGCCGTGTCCGGAACAGTCTTAACATTTGTGGCAGTGTCAGTGGTAGCCACAGACTTGGCATTCTTCATTCCATACAGCTCCAAAGTCGAGTCAACGTATGCTTGCGACACACGCGCATCAATCGAGTCGCCATTGTACGTCAGTCTCCTTCCGAGGAAGGTGTGCTCAGTCCCTGGCACTAGCTGGCCAGTCGCTTTGAGCAATACTTCTTCAGGAAGCTGAGACATGAACGATTTCCTGATTTCGTCAGTCCCCACGACCAACAAATCGTCCACATATGCAAGCACATACAGTTTGCCCGACTCATGGCAATACAGATTCGAGTCACTCTTCCATCATCCCAGTTTCGAGGTCCTAGCGATGACCATTGCCTGGACATTCCTGGCATAGACTGCCTTACCTAGGCTACATCTTCGTGGGCGTTCTTTCCGTTTGCAGCTGAGAGCCCGAGCAAAGCAACAGAGAGAGAGAGAGAGAGAGAGCGAAAGAGCATGGAAGAGAGACCCCTAAGCCATCCACTCATTAACACTATGGGTGGTCGGGCAGGCGGATGGCCTAAGGGTCGCTGGACGACCCGTGTGCCCGGCAGAGAGAAAGAGAGAGAGCTTGAGAGTGAGCGAGATTGAGAGAGTGACAGAGAGCGAGTTGGCTCGGAAAGCATGATGCGCCCTGCAGTATGGCCAGCGAGCTGTCCCCTTTGAGCCAGTTCATTCGGCCCGGACCTTACAAAACTTGTTGGTCACAGCCAGACTTCACACCCGGTGTAAGCCGAAGAAGCGGAGAGCCCATGGCAGATTTGAGCTGCCGCAGGCACGTGGCGCTGAACGGACTTTCGCGCAGAGGCAGCAAGGAGAGCCACTCGGCGTCGAAATCTTAAAGAGACTTATGAGTCGAATGTTCGACCGGTTCGACTCAAACAGAAGCCGAAATGTCATGCAGTTGTTAAGCGTGCCCCACGACGATTTTCCACCGTGCGGCAATTTGCCCACATATCTTTGCACCAGGCAGCAATGTTGCAGGGGTAGAACGAGGAGGAAGCCATAAAGCTCCCAAGTGCCGACGCGAGGCCCAGGATCCCAAGCCAGCTGACGCGGTTACGGCCTCGGGAGATTTCGAGTTGCCAGGGAAGCCGCCTCGCTGCTTGAATCCTCGACCGCTCAGGCCCGAGCAGGGCCACGTTGCAGGCGTGAGAGTCAAGCTAGTGGAACCCGTAGAAATCCGCACAAGGTCAGGGACATTCAGGAACGTCCTCGGCCGACGGGTGGGAGCGAATGTAGCTGGTATGGTTTGAACATGTTTGAACAGTTTGAATCCGCCAACATGCAGGGAATCTTACCGGTTGCATGGACTATAGCCGGACATGTCTTGGCCGTACTGCAAACTTTCGTACTGTGCGTCTGGATCCTGCCCCATGCGCGGTTGGAGCCTGTGCGGTACAGTGGAACGACCTCACGCCAGGCATTTTTTCACATGGGTCTCCTGATCTGCCGCCCAAGCCATTTGTGGAATGGTTCTGTTTTGATTTGCATACCCAGAGTCCGAGTTTCCTCCACCAGCCAGAAAGGATCGAGAATAATCGCAGCTTCTACGAGATGTCCCATTGACACATCGGCTTGCCGGCGTCATCGAATTTTTTGGATTTGTTTTTTTTTGCAAGGGCCTTCTGCAAAGCATGCTGACCCCCAACCTCCAAGAAATGTCGCTCGTCTTGGAAACTGGCATCGGCCAGTGCCGTAGTGCGTGCACGAGAATGTCTGCTCTTTAAGAGAGTTGAAGCACGACCAACTGCCGACGATAAGTCTCACGATTACGCCTGATACCGTTAGGTCGTCATTGGCCAATTCGTCGCCGCGACAAAAAGGACATGGATGTTCCTGTGCTTCTTGTCTTGGACCTTCGCTGCTGCCCTTTGGAACTTTGACTTTTTGGCAGCCCGGAGGTGTGAGGCCCGAACGGCCGACTCCGGAGAGCCACCCGAATCTTGGCGCAAGAGCGGGGCTTGTCTTGTCTTACTCGTGTTTTCCCCTCCCCCCCCCGGGCACATGCAAAGAGCTTTAAAAGAACTGTTGTCTGTGCTGCGGGCTGGCGAAAGCCAAGCTAGCAGTCTTAGGATGCTCCGATTTGATCCTTCGTCCACTGAGGAGCCTTTTCCGAGCGTTGGAGAAGGCCCTGGGTGGGACTGAGCCCGGAAGATAGGATGTTGCTGGAGGGTTTTCTCCAGAGTAATCGCGGATAGCCACAACACAAGAAAGAACCCGAGGGGCATCCAGAAATCACTAAATTGCAAGCCTATGAAGGCACTGCGACCCACTCATGTTCGCATTGTTTTCCTCCGGATTGAAGGCATCATGTGCTCAGGAGGCGAGGCTCGTGACATGACTGAAGATGAACCTGACTTGCAAGTGTTCACCGATCCCAAGGCCTCGGCATGATCGATAGTAGGATCACCTGATTACCTCAAATCTGAGTGCATTGACCTTTGTATGGATGCCATCTTTTTCACCGCTCTTTTTTTCCGGCTGCTTGGAGACAGGCTGAGCGGGTGGAAGGAGCCCTTCAGCGTGTCTCCCACTGCCCACTGCCGGCCGCCGGGGAACCCAACTGCCACCCAACGCGCTGCCATGGCCGGGCCACAGCGGCTCTAATGCTGCAACTTCCCTCTGCTCAAGGCAGCCAAGCTCCGCCGCCTGGGTGCCGCACCCGGTGAGCGTTCTCACTAATCGTACGGAAGCCGAGGGATCTCACCTGAGACCTCTGCCCCACCGCATCCCACCGCCATGCTCTCCCACTCAGCGCAGCTCACTGAGTCGCTGCCGCAGCTGGTCTCTTCGATTCGCTCGGCCTCGATGCTGGTGCTATCCCCTTGCCTTAGCGTCAGATCAAGGGGCAGGTTTCTGTGCGTCTTTCGGGCTTCTTCGGATTATTTGCGCGTGCAGTCTCCTAGATGGATGATGACAGGGACGGGAAAACTGCGGTGTCTTTGTGTCTGCCGCTCGGGCCGCGAAGCTCGTCACCCGGATCCACGAAGCAGGAAGATTGACAAGTGTAAGAAGATGAACTGCAGATCTTCGCTATCAGCATGTCGCGTAGTTCGTGTAGGTGCACTATTTTGCAGGACTGGTTCGGGCTCTCGGCTCTGGGCTCTGGACGAGCCTCGCCACACACACACACACAGACACTTTTTGCTTAAACCCTAAGCAGCTGGTTCGATCAACTCGTCGATGGATGCGGGCTATCTTCAAGCGAACCCATGGGTCCTCCAGGCCGGAGCTATGGGGCGCAGGGACAGTAGTCTGTGGTTGTGAATGTTTGGCACCAAGATCGAAGCATGCCAGTAGCGTCAGGCTTTCCGATGTGGTAGCAACATCTCAAAGGCGATGGTCCGCAAATGTCAGCTGCTTGGCCGAGCAAGCTGATGGGTAGCCCGCTACTGTGTGCTAACTGTGCGAGGGAGCCAAGTGAGGAGCATCGTTGCGCTTATCGCGGGTTCCGCACCTAGGACCTCCTAGTAGGGCATGCTGTAGGCTTGGTTTCCCCACATCTGGAGTCTGTGGCATCTTAAAAAGGCAGGTGCCGAACATTGACTGTCCAGTCCGCAGTCTTATGCAGAAACCTGTGCTGAAAGATTGTATGCTTGGGTATATCCAGTCGGCCGGCACAACTTATTTATAGCGACAGCTCCACGCAAGGTTTTGACTACCACCCCTCCCTAACCTAATGTACTTGGAGGGTTGTGTTACATCGATGTCTGGGGATTTGAAGTACATGTCCCCCTGCTCCGATTGGGTGTAGTAGGGATCCCAGTGCATTTGTTTTCCGTGGGACATGCAACTGAGATAATATACTCGGGGGTCTTTGGTCATGGACGCCCGGAGCAACAAACAGCAGCGAATAATGTACTTCAGGGCGTGGTGGGGGACTCCCCAGCTACATTAGTTGTTGGGGGGTGGTGCCTTAACTGCCTGTTTGAGCATATGGCTATGGTCCCGATAGCAAGCTGCAATGTCATCATGGATGCATTGCAGTGAAACTGAAATTGAGTCTGGCTAAGCGGCCTGCACGCAGAGTGCAGGCATCAGAACACACATCTGGTGCTGACTCAGGATTTGGAAGAGAGCCTGGCGTTGCCGTCCGCGTATCCAGTGTCTATCGGACCGTTGCAAGCCATCTGCAACCCTTCAATGACAGAGTGAACGGTTCCTCAGGCATTCTTAGTCACAAGTGCCCTCTAGAACGAAGGCCAAAGCAAGGTCAAGTCTCTGTCGTGGCAGGACACTCTCGTATCTGGATTCTCCAGGCCTTGCAGATTGCAATTGAGCGAGAGACGTGCTTGAAAGGAGATAGCTTCTGTAGTTTCAATCGCATACAGAGAGACAAATGGGTGTCGAAGTGTCAGGCGCAGGAAGCATATCCATGTTCTGATTGCCCGACTGAAGCTTCTGCTGGAACCTAAGCACCAGGTCGACAAGTTTGGCTGCTAGGCACGGCGCATCTTCTCGAAATTGGTTGGAGTTTGCCAGCTTCTGCAACGGGGTTCCAGACACCGCCCAGGCACGTGTCCAGAGTATCAGCGGCTGAAGTCAAGAAAGCAACAGTCTCAGTCTTCTCCCCTTCTGTGCAAAATCATTGATGCCCGCAGCCAGAACACTACTAGCTAAGATCGCCGACGAATCCAATCCCGACCTCATTTTTGCGCCTCTGCCTGTTTGACCGGAGAAATATGGACATTTCCATGCAGATTCCTCCAGCATTTTCGGCACAGCGGCAGGTCGAGCTCTGTGACGGACGCCTAAAGGAGCTGAAGGCGACCAGCCCGGGACTGCAGTCCGACAGTCAAACCCAACTCTCCCAGATAGGGAGGCAAGGGAGGTCTTCTGTGAATCCGCGACAGCAGACTTGCAGTGTACCTTACATGGGAGAGCGCTGGCCTGCTCATGCCTGTTCAGGCAAGAATGGGCAACACCGAAGTCCCAAGCCTCGCAGAAGCTCTCAGCTGGCGCCTTGTCATGTCGTCTCTCTCTCTCTCTCTCTCACTCGCTCGTTGACCGATGCTGAGGCAGTATCAAGACGGGCAGTGGGCCCTTGATGGACCGAAGTATTGTCAGCATGCAGCAACATGGAATGCCGGACTGTGCAATCTGGTGGGGCAGTTGCACACCATTGTGGCAGGACCGAATTTTTCGCACGCTGCTGAAAGCGCAGCAAGTGGTACTCTCAGAGCATGCAATTCTTCGCGAAATTGAGTTGCGTGCTTGTTGTCGCATCTGCGCTACATCGCTGCACGTGCCCAGGCGGCAATTGCCAAGATTTTCGATCTTCGGCCCGGAGCCGAATTTTTCGCTGCCATCGAGGCCGGATGGTGCCTGTGGCAGATTGTTGTTTAGCAGCGTTGGGTCTGTGATGAGCGCTGCAGAATCCGGCAGTGAAGGTCTGGAGCCTCAAACTTGGAGTGGAGAATCTGCGTGCTAGGATAGCTTGCTCGGCTTTCTGTCCACCCGACTGGGGAGGTGGCAGAGCAGAGGAATCTTCCATTGGTCTGTGGGGATCGCGACGTAGACGAGACGATGCAGGATCTGAAGGAGGCCTTTGAGTGCTGCTTCGAAGACTGGGCAACACGACACGAAAGCTGAAGACTTGTTGCTCAGAGACCCTTTCGTCAGGCATTTCTGAAAGACTGGTGGTCGCTCCTCACCTCCTCGTCCCAGGTGCCGGGCACCAAGGGCCGAGAGAGGAGAGAAAGAGATGAAAGAGCGTGGTTTGAGCCGAGGGTGACAGCTCTTCCAACTAGGGTGGGGTCTTTCTCACCACCTCACAGCCTGGCACGACACCCTGCGGGGGCTTGCACATCCGTGCCTGCCCTGAGTCTGCTGCAGAAGAAGAACCTAAGAAGAAGAGCTACAGCTAGGTTGCTACCGCAGCGAATGATCCAGGTGCTCCCGGAATCAGTAGTAGCAGGTATACTGCTTCTGGGTGTCATGTCCACACACCTGGGGGAACCGGAGTGTCCATAGCGAACTCCAACCTCGGGGGGCACTTGGACTTGTGCGAGCCATGGGGCAGCAGCAGCAGAGGGTTTTGCCCTCGTGCTCCAAGCAAGCAAGCAGGAGAGCCTAGGTCCATCGAATCATTGCCGAAGACGGGAGGAGAGTGAAGCAAAGATGCAGGGGTTCAAGTCTTCAAGGTTGACTGTAGCAGCATCGCTCGTGGCAGCGAGGTCAATACCCCAGATCATGCATGCAGATGGCATCGAGCAGCCCAGCACCGAGTGTGACAGCAGACGGGACGGTACGGTCCAGATCTCACGGCACGGCTTGACTATTCAGTTCTTGCAACATCGGGAAGTTCCAGCAGATGAGGAATATTTACCCATTGGAACTTTGAATTCTCTCTCGATTACAGCTCTTCATAAACCGGATTCCAGGTCATGCGGGCTTCAGGCTGTAGGGTGCTTGAGCCTTTGCAGTTCTCGGTCCGTGCTCGAACTCTTGAGGCTTCGTGATCGTGAGATGATAGCTCGCCTTCGCGAAGAGCTGAAGCTCAGCATGCAAAGATATGCAGAGTCTTCGAAGAGCGGTGTCGCCCAGGGCAGCGCTCTGCAGCGCTGCACGTCGCTTTAAGCGAGATGTGACTGAAGGTTTGAATCTCGAGAGCCGTCCCCTCGCGAATGTTGTAGTAATTGTAAAAACGTGCTCCTTTTTTCTAAGGAAAGATCGCGGTGGACTCCTCAGAGCTGCTTCTACGGCTGCTACCAGAGGACTACGGCTCTTGCATGCATGAGCTCTCGGCAGCCGTTCTCTCATCCAAGGTCCCAACGTTCTCAAAGTCATGCTGCACGAGCGTGATGCCCGGCTCTCATTCGCAGCCCTCCATTTATTTTTTTATGGCTTGTCAGCAAGGATGCCTCGGGCTGTAGAATGCTTAAGGCTTGATTAAATGCCATCGTTCCTGACTTGACGAACTTACGGGAGTGTGTACAAATGGAGTTTGTCAAATCCGGCGTGCCTGATCCTAGGATGCTACTTGTGGGAAGCATGTCAACACGTCAAGGCATCCAAGACATATTTGTTGATTCTGATTGTTCCATTTGGAAGTCGTCTTTAGCATCCTAGCCCAGTGCAGTAGAGATGCTGGATTGAAAAGTGAGAGTAGATACGGGCAAGAGCGAGGTGGCAACTGCAACAAACTAGGATTCTCGAAACAAAGCTTGAGTTGGTGGTAGGGAAGCGGCGTCAGGATGAGGATGGGACGACTCTGAACAACCTCGTCAGTCACGACTCACATGTTGTTCCGCTAGGCGCAAACAAGAGGCCAGCTCAGGAGTTGAACATCTCGTGGGAAGGCTTTACAGATGATTCACGTGTCATTCATTAAGTCTACCAAAGCCTGACTACTAATTACTAATTGCATTGAAGCAGAGTGTACGGCTTCATTCCCAAAGCCTGTAGAAAACTCGATTAAGGAGAGTTTTCTGGCCCCCATGTCGCAATGACAGCAACTAGCTGTACCATTACGCCAGGAGCTTATGGCCAAGCATCTGCTTACTTGCGGAGGAAAGCGGGTTCTCGCTGTTGCCAGGGGCCCAGCTGCGATTGGATTTTCCCTGAAACGGCTCACAAGGCTGTCGCTGTCATGAACTTTGAACGGCAGGGAAAGCCAAGGTGGGTGCAGCTCACCTCGATGGCTTGGAGACACACTGGCTCGAGCAGGAAAACGCAGAGAGTGCACCGGAGAGTAGATGGTGACATGATGCGATTCCATGAAGTGTGCATCCGAATGCAAGCTAGCCGTTTCGTGCCCTGAACAAAGGGCATTGTGCTTTGACACCACAGAGCAGCGCGACCAGCACCATTCATTTGATATTTTGGTGTGTGTGTGTGTGTGTGCAGAATTGGCATGAGTGTCTCTGCAGGGACCATACCCTCAGGTCCTCATGTTGCATTGATCAATCCTCACATGCGTGCCGTGCAGCGCTGCACAAACAGCATGTTGTAGTCAGCTGGGCTGCGCCAGTCCTGCCACATGAGCGGCGGCGCACATTGGGCTGACCCTTGGATGCCTAACAAGACTACAAAACATCTCTCAAGAAAAGGTTGAACTATGCAGCCTAGCTAGATCCAAATCGCAGGCGATTCAGCAGGAGCCCGAACAGCAGGAAGTCCGGCGTCCCTAAACCGGAACCCGGAACCCAAGGCACAGAACCGCGACTCCGATCTCCGACAGCTGGCAAGCTTAAGCCTGCTCCTGAGCCTTGTTACAAATCGCAGAAAGCAAAAGGGGCCTAGCGACATTTCGTCTCGCACTACTGAGACAAGTTGTTGTGTCAAGAAGGCCGGGCCGATAATCAGTACTTTGCAAAAAGCTGTAGCGAAGTCAACAGCAACAGTGCTGATACTAGTTGTTAGATTCAGAAATTAAGCATCGTACTCCAACACATCTGATGAGTGCGGCATAAATATGCATAAACGGCGCAGTCATTGAGGGTTTGGGCTTCGGGACTGGAGTCCTGACCCGGCTCACCGGCTCTTTGCTGTGGCGGCAAATTGCGGGTCGAGCTTTCACGGCGGTTGCCCTTCGTTGCAGAAACCATGTTCTTGATGCTTATCACGGGCTATGCTTTGCACCGCTCTTAGGGGACCTGGCCGTTCATGAAGAGTGGTGGCTTTCCTTTACGGGGGCTGCTTGCTGGTCGTTGAAATTGGAAGTTCTTTTTTTTTGAGCACGTCCGGAGCTTTGTAATCCCGTGCCGAGGGTCAGGGCCGTTAGGGCAGGGAAGCGGGATGACGCAATACACAGAAATCGTGGCTTGGGGAGGGCTGTGGTGCGCGCGCGTTTGGTGACTCTTGTCCGTGGCCCCCCATGGTGTTGTGCTGAAGATGATCCTTATTGCAGGTACTACGTATCGCGATCGTGCTGAGCGATTATCATGTTGCTATGGCAATATGTGTATACCAGTATGCTGTCTGATGGCTTGTGCAGGTATGAAGAGTCTGCCAGCCCAGCCCATGACTAGCCGTAGTCGTCTTCGTCGTCGTCATCATCGTCCGTCATGGTGACAGTATTTGTGCGGAGGTGTAGGTGCAGCAACAGTAACTGTATCGGCGGTATCATTCCTGCGGGCTGTCCTTTTGGAATCCTGTTGCTCCAAGGTGCGACCGCTTTCTGCCAACTCCAGGTGCTTCATGCACCAGATCATCAGTTCTCGTCATTGTCGGGTGTGCGGTACGGAAAATAGGCTCTTGCAAGCATCTGCTCCAGAGACACATCTGGAGCTCCATGCCAGGGGTTGTTCTGTTCCTACCCCGCGATACACTGCGGTCTGCCAGCTGCTGAAGCTCAAACTAGTAACTAGAGTTTTGCATAGGTTCTGACCCGTCCCCACAAACAGACAACAGCACACTTTTGACTCCGACCCCGTCGCTTGAAGTTGGGGTCGCATTGCTCAAGCCGTAGAGGGAAACTCGGTGAGTTTCCGCAGACTGCTGCCTGCAGAACCAATTATATTAATCCAACATGAGGAGCCCCAGTTCCTCGAAGAGCTGGGCTTCCGCAATGCCAGCAGGAGGCCGACTTGAGGGATGTTTTCGCTGCCATAGGAAGCTATGACAATATAGTTCAATAATATAGTTCTATTTTTCATCGGGTTTGACCATCCCTTGAAGTCGATGCTGTTTGTCTGCTGGCCAGTGCCAGAGATGAGAGGTATGTCCTCTCTAAGTTTTGCCTGCAGCTTGAAGTAGATGCAGCACAGCTGCTGGCCTTCCAAGGACACCTCCAAGGTGCAGGCTTCAATCCTCCCAAAACCAGCAACGACCGAGCATTCCGGCAGTATGCTGCACCACCTCGAAGTGGCCGGTCTGCCCATGGAGCATGCCAAAGAAGCGTTCCACACAGCTGACGTCTACACAGGCCTCTTGCCATGTCGACAACCTGGGCTTCACAGGATTGAGTTTGGTTGGCCAATTATTCGTAACTCATCGCATGGGTCGTCGCCTTGATTGTTGTTGACCCCCTGACTCCATGGTCTGCAGAAGCCCTCAAGGTACAAACATGATGGTGATGCTGCTTGCCGACAGTCTGGGGGATCTGTGCACCCAAGGGATGACCCACTGGGAAGCTTGACTAGCTGGTGTACAGCTTTGTGAACTTCAAGATTTCGCAAGTTGAGCATTCAGTACATATCGCACTGCGTTCGCTGCGAATCATAAATGCTGAGGACAGCTTTTACTATGTCTGCCTGCAGGTTCGCTCATCTATCCGCCTTTGGGCTGATGAAAAGGAGGGGGGGGAGGTTGACTCATGTGCTTTTGTCATGCTCCACTGAAGTGTATATGGCTGAGGGTCGGCCCTTGGTTACATCCGAGGTGAGCTCATGCTGAAGATGCCAGAGCGCCTCAGGGTCCGAAGCCGAAGTCGCCGCTTGCAAGAGGCCATTGAGAGCCTTGGATTGTTGCAAGCACTGGTGCAAGCACTGGGGAAAACCCGTATAAACTGGTTTCACCTAGACACGGATTTCGCTGCTGCCCCGGCTTTCAGGACCTGTCGTTTCGGAGTGTCTGATCTGCGGAGTACAGCCCAAGTGAATTCCGCAGAAGATGTCCTCTTGGAAGAGCTCAGGAATGTTGCGCAGATGACGACGCAGCTGCTGTCAAACTTGGCTTCAGCGGCGTGCATGCAGCTGCTCCTTGTCGGCCAGCGCAGCCTCCTGCAAAAGTACGCAATTGCTCCCAGCAGTCTGGCCGTTCCGTTGGGTCTGCTGCAGGCTGTAGTGCTATCAGATCAAAATTTGCAGGAATGCACGTGTGGTTCGCTCAAACTCGCCTGCTCGAGAGCTATGGGCTTTCTGTAAGCACCAAAGCTGTGCCTGGATCAAGGCCGCCGACTTCGGAGGCGGATCCGAATTGCCGAGGCCGGGTGGACTTGCAGGGCTTGCTCGCTGCCTAGTTCGGACACCCAATGCCATGCAGAAGCGCTCAGACTGGCGTTCGTCGCCTTACGAGGAACTGTGACGGTGAAAGGGAGCCCTGTATTTAGCACAGCCCATGCATCGCTCTGGCAGGTTTCTTGGGGTGTCATGCATGGCATCGCAGGCTCGCGCAAGGCACACATGCCGGGCTCTCGGACAAGGCAGACAGCTTGGGGCAGAGTACCAGACCGTCATCATGACTTATCAGTTATCGGTTGAGCCTTCCGGCCTTTAAGCTCTAAGCTCTAAACGCTTTGGCCAGCCACGTTTGTAGCAATGTGGTTCTTTGCCGCATTGTCTTTGAGGACCTGGCTGTGCTCTCCCATGTGGTGTCGGGCTCGGAGCAGGGTTTGTGTCGCTTTTTGCGAGGTCCGTCTGTTCGGGGCTGTTTGGGATCCTTGGCCAGCCATGTACATGTGCATGCAGGTATTTATGTGTGCATGTAATACACAGGCGTACTGTCATACCCTGCTTAGTCTTTATGCATGTCTCTGTGTGTATGTATGTGAGTGTATGAAAATGTAGAAAGGGGCATCACAAGCAAAAGAACGACGGACGCCAACGATTTGTGGCTTCCCGACCTGTCGTCCTCTTCGGAAGAAGCAAAGCAGCTTCGGGGCTCGAGTTCAGATCTACGGCACTAAGATTGGAGGAGTTTGGGGTGGATCTTTGCTTCCTTGATGGGCGAAGGCCAGGAACTAAGAACCAAGCTTGTCCGAACAGTTCTGGTGCGAATCTTGGCTCCTGAGGTTTGGCCCCAGTGTGTTCATGAGCGACCATGTTAGTTTGTTGCATGGTCACGCCTGGGAGCCAAGAACCAGCTACCCAGACAAGATTGGGGGGGGGGGGGGGGGGGNNGGGGGGGGGGTGGATCTTGGTTCTTACAAAAAATACCATTTCGATGAAGCACCCTCAGAGCCTGGCCAGTCCGCTGGAGCTGAGATGCAGACCCAGCTGGAGACAGCACTCCTCTGGGACTCGATCATGTTCCGGGTTGACACAGGAGATGTCGTAGAAGACCGCAAAGGGGGCTGTCTGCAGTCACGACCCTGCAATCTGCAAACTGTTGGCTCTGCTTGGATCGCAGGATATCTGCAACTCCCGGAGCTGCCAGCTGAAGTCTCGCTAGGCTGGCACTTTGCCTGGGTTACGATGCTTGCTTTCTGGCTTGCTGCTGTGATCAATGGGCTACTCATTGCCAGGGTCAGGCTCGAAGACGTTTCGGAGTACCCAGCCCCAGAAGCCGCCATAAAGTGCAAGGTGATGTTAGAAGCCAAGACGACTTGCGCGTCAACACCCTGAGCAGCATCCTGAGCAATTTGACAGTTTGTGTCCGGTGTAGGGCTTCAGCATTTGGGCTGAATAGCTGCATCCGCACCAGTGCTGAGATCATCCACTACATCTCACAACCCTCGATCTTTACGTGGTTGGGTTCTCTTCCTCAATCAATCCATCTAGAGGGCCGATCACTAGAAACTTGCACAGGCGAGGTGCGTTCCCATCACGTCTAGTTGTACTCTCATGTCTGCGGAGTCGAACAGGAAAGGGCTAACGAAACTGACTGATTGCGTTTGGAGGGTAGGCCTCGGGTTGATGAAGCCAACCTGGCTGCATTTCTGTACCTTTGTTTTGCCCTACAGCCGGCTCTGGCCGGAAGGCAAACCCATCTGGTTTATGTTTCGAGTTCATGGACCAGAGGCATTTCTGTGTGGGTTGGTCGCACCCAGCAAGACACGAACTGTTTGCCGCTAAGGTACCTTGATCGCTCGACTGAAGGCTTCGAGCCCTCGGAGCCTGCGAATGGTGGCTAACTTATCGGAGCATGTCGTCTCAGAGTGTCGCTTTTTCAGACCTGAGTTGCGTACACGCTGACATCGAGCTAGTGCTGAGAGGTGGAGATTGGCGTCCACCATGGCGAAGTGGCCGTGGGACTGTTGCAGAGACACCCCTCTCTACAGTACCTTGGACTCTCGGCGCATGACGGGCACGATCGCAGCTTTCTTTGGGATCCCAGCTGGCTTTCACTTCGGATGGAGATGTCAGCCTCTGTTCCCAGAAGCTCTTTGCAACGCATTTCTGCAGAGCTGTGAGATGTCCCAAGGAATAGACCCTTATCCAGGGGAATATGGCAACATGCGACCCAGCTGAAGCTACACAGGCCTCCCTTGGCTCTGAAGTCTGCGTAGTCCTTAAGCACCTGTGATGGGTCGCCGCCGTCGGAATGCATCTGCACTGCCCGACGGCAAGTTCAGATGTCGGGCTCGGTCTCACATCGCTTTTCCAGACAAGCAAGTACAGCGACAGCGCCGGTTAAGAAACAGATAATTTTTCGTAAGGGGGGGCTCGATTTCTTATTTTTGAAGCG
>CAJNJA010027542.1:0-26421 GCA_905231915.1 Symbiodinium necroappetens | reverse complement strand
AAAGCCTAAACCCTAAACCCAAAGGGGAAAAAAAGCCCTGAACCTTTCGACACCTAAAGGAATGGAGACCAACTCCATTCTCCCGATGAGCTGCAGAGGGCTTTATCAAACTTGACGCGTGGATGCATTTCTGTCGGTGCTTAGGGTTTAGGGTTCAGGGATTCAGGTCCTTGGGTTGATTAAGTCATTGTTATAGGCTTTTGGGTGCGGCGGTGCCAATGAGTATCGGTTAGGATTTTGGATTTCCACTGGGACTGAGGGCTTGGGTTCAAAAGGACCTATATAGTAGAAAGCATAAGGGTTTCTATCATGGGAATTACCATGTTAGGTACATGGGACCATTTTGCGGGGTAACTTAATTCTTTTGGCACATGTTGGCGCAAGCTTTTTTCATGCTGTATTGCAGTTATACGGGTAAGGGAGTGGTTTGGGTTCTGTAGCTAACAGCCAAGTTTCGAACTTGGCTTCGCAGACCACAGTGCATAAGAAGGAAGTACGGGTTAGCCCAGGGTTTGGGGTTCAGGCTTCTATGCTCGGGTCTTTGTTTCATGGTTGAGAGCTGGGAAGGCTCAAGGAATGGTGGTACATAGAAACTTAGGCTGAGGGCTTGCGATGTAAAGCACAAAAAAGCCTAAACCCTGAATCGCGTAATCCCAAACCCTGAAACCCCTAAATCCTGGTCCCCGAGGCCCTGCAACCCGAGAAGTTCCAAACAACATAAGCCCGGATACTGGTAGGATTTAATTTTGGGCAATTTAGCGCCTGGGTTTAGGGTTTAGGGTTTAGGGCAATTAATGGCGTGCAACAACCCTATACCTAAATGCGATGAGCTCTGACACTGAAGTGTACAGTACATCCTCAAAGCCTGAAACCTAAACCAGGATCACGAACCATTTCCTGATCAACAACCGCTCCATCGTTCGATATGAGCTGTCGAGCCCAGTGCCCTGGACGAAAAGAAAGCAGTTTAGTGTGTGATCGGGGCTTAGGGTTGAGGTTCCACACGTGGTAGTAGTCACACTACCGAAGTCACTACTGTAATAGTAGTCATGCTAACCATGCTCAACAACAAGAACAAAAACACCGTGGCAGCTCGAGTGTTACTTCGCTCGCTAGTGCCGGCATGCTCCTCAGCCCGTGCCGCAACAAACGAACAGCCAGTGACACGAAGAAGAAGAAGAGCATAGTAACAATGAGAATGAGAAGAAGCATAGTAATATTTTGTTAGTATAACTAGAGTCAATAGTTCAAATCTGAAAATAAGTAAATGTGACCGTATGGCCAGGTGCTCAGCTCAGAAGGTGGGAAACATGAAATAACAGTCCTAGCAGGAATAGTAGCTGTCACAAGCATAGTAGTGGATGTGTCCCCTTTTGACTCGTTTCCTTGATGGTCCTAATGTCTCAGGTCTCAGGTAGTGTCACTCTTTTCAGAATTTCCATTTCCGAGTCTGAGTTCAGTCTGCTGGGCTTCGGGTGAGAGAAAGGTGCAGGTGCTGATAATCTAAGTAGGGCCCCACCAGAGGTATACTGAAGCCAGAATGATAATGCAACGGATCGGGATAGTCAAGCTATTTCGCGGGACAAGTGCAAACTGAACTGGCCTTTGGCTTAAGCCTTGATCCCTACACGGGATGATTGCAAGGAGCTCTTGCATGATAACACAAGGCCTTTCCCGGTATATAACTATGGGGACCAACTGGATGGGGGCATGAAAACAGACAAAGCTTTGCAAATTCAACGAGCCCTGCCCAGAGGGAACAGAAACTCAATCCCAAGCACCCTCAGATCCGGATGAAGCTGGTATTGCATGCTATTGATGAAATTACCCATAGTACTTGGAATAGAGTACTAACCGTACATTTTTTGTGTGAACTTGTCATGGCACCGTCACCCGCAGTTTGCGTCCTATCGCTACAGTTATAATTCTCAGTCATCTGGGCAGTTGCCTAAATTAAGGTCCCTTTTAGGTCCCGAATATACTACAGCACCCTTATTAAAAAAAAGGACCCGAAAAGGGACCCTAGTTTAGAGAACTACCCATCTTTGTCAGGACCTCCTCAACGTGAACGTGCTCTTTCGAGATGGCACACAGCCACTGCGACGTAGTTTACGCTGTGGCTAGACGCCTGTAGTTCTTGCTGGCCCCAGGCCCTATAAACCCGATAAACCCTAGCGCTGCTCGAGGGTTTGGGTAGTACCAGTGGTCACAAGAGTCATAGCCTCTGGGGCTTAGCCGGGTTCAGACAAGATTTTCAGGGTGCTCACAAAGACGGTGCTCTCTTGCCAGGCAGGTCATCCCTGTTGAACGAGGAGAATGGTTGCAGCAAAAGCAGCAAGATACGTACCTCATGGGCGGCTGGGTGCGAAGATGTGGGGGATCGTCGGGCTGCTCATAGGGCTGACTGTCTGATCCGAGTTGACACCAAGAGACCCTGGCCTCGAAGCTCCAAACACACCAACAAGCCCAAATCTCTGTAACCTCATAGTCAACCCCAAAATAGTTGGAATCGGGATTAAGGACACCTAGTGCGGGGATTCCGATTCCCTATACATTTCTTTGAACGTCCGAGGCTATTGGTTGGGCTTCTACTGTAACCCCTTACGCCTTAAACCCAAAACTTTCATTCAGTTACTGATCTTTAGGTCTTTAGGTGACAAAGGTACTTCGGTTGCTGGACAACGAGACCTGTTGCAAAAGGTACTTCGGTTCTAGATTCTAGGTACTGCAAGGTTTAGGGTGTAGGGCTTGCGGTTGGAAAAGCACAGCTACTCACAAGGGGTCTTGAGCACCTATGTGGGGGATACTTGCCCAAACCATAGTGGTAATTCCTATCGTAGAAACCCTACATTGTACTATATATGTGTACTTAGGACCCTTTGGGATTGAAGCGAGAGATGAAGAAAGCCCTGCCGCTGCGTTTCGGACGCTCAGAACACTTCCCGTTCATCTACGACCTGGATTTGTTGCCTTGGGCCCAGCTGCAAACCTTGGCCATTAAGCCCTGTAACCCGTGTACCCACATACACCATGAGCCCTATCCTCTAAGTATACCCTGGAACGGGAGGGTTCGATTTTCAGCTTCGAGGTTGCGGCCGGGCTTACAAGTTGTGTGACGTCAGGATGCTTCAGCATTGAAGGCTTCATAAGAGTTCAGTGTTTTTAGGGCTTAGAGTTTAGAGTGTTTGTATGTATGTATGCATGGATGTATGTATGCATGTGTGTGTGTGTGCGCGGAGAGTCTGCACACACACACACACATAAATGCATACATGCAGACAAGTGCAGAGTATGTGGGGTTATAGGGTCGAGATGGTCTGTAGAGTCTAGGTTTCAGGGGGGTTCAGGGATTTAGAGTTTACCGTAGGGAGTGCGGTTTTGGGCTTATTCCAGGCTCGCGCCGTTTGGTTCCCGGGTTCAGGGCAGAGCCTCTTAGGTGGAGAGGTTCATTTCTGTTTTGTTTAGAAGATTGATGCTATCTGCTACCCATAGGCCCCTAAGCAGTTCCTTTTTGGGAGCACCTTATAGGATTCTACATATAAACCATAAACATGAACTACTTAGGGGCCCATGGGTAATGTTGAATGATGCCCGCTTCGTCAGCTCTGATTTGGGCCTCGTTGACCAGGGACTCACCGAGTTTCAGGCTTTACTGGGCTTACAAGACAGGATTTCAGATGAGAAGCCCTTAAGTCTAGGAGATCTTCAGGTGGGTAGTTACCGTTATAGGAGCCTTATAGAAGCCCTAATAATATACCCTAAACTCCCCACCTGTGGTTTCCTTTAATTAACCGCAGGCTTCGGAGTTGCTTTTGGGCTTCAGGTTTCGGGTTTAAGGACGGTTGAGGGGAGAATTCTGTGGGTCAGGAACCCGTTTTGTGCTGAACGGGCCAGCGTCGGACACGTCGAAACCTGTTATTCAGATTTCAGGCCCTTTGACTATCGACTTTAAACCTTATAAGACCAATAAAACCCAGACCCGAAAATCTGTAGTTTGTAGACTCGTTCTCGTCACATGCCTCCCCTGGAGGTCCGAGTGTGAACGCCGAAACTCCCTAAACCCTAAAACTTACATTTCCTAGACCCATTGAAACCAAGTCAAGACGGCGGTTTTCGAGGCCTCTCTTGCGAGAGCTGAGCGCGCAGCAGAACTTCGATGAGATCGGGTACATCTGCGGCCCGGAGCAGGTCCGGCGTTCGGGTTTTCCAAACAGCCATGTCTTATTCCCGACCGGTCCTAGGTACCGTCATGGGCGAGATGTTTAGAAATCCTACTGGTGATTCCTAATATAGAAACCCTACGTTCTACCATATAGGTACTTAGGACCCGTTGGGATTATAACATGGAGGATTAACGGCTTTGGGCTTGAGGCTGTCGGGCTTAGCGTGGAGGGTTTAGGGCTTATGGGGTTGTGGTGTTTATGGGGGCTGTTTATGGGGTTCTATGCGCGGTGTACAATGCCCTAACTAAACCTAAACCCTATAAACCGTAACATATATATGTATATATATAGACATATGTATGTGTGTATGTACGTACATGGTTTCAGAATTAGGACAAGGGTTGTGGCGTATCTGCCAGGCCATGGCTTGAGTTAAAGACTTGAGTTTTAAAGTGTGTTCCGAAGGGGGGGTTAAACGGTCGGAGCCTTTGAGGTTCAGGGGCTCGTCAAGCTACAGACCTTGTTTGAAGAACGATGGATGTCCGAATATCTATGTAAGACTATCCCCTTACACTCCCTACATACTGACGAAATCCCGAAGCTCTGTCCTATAAGCCGTATAAGGCCCCACATTATAGATAGTTGTCAAAGAGCAGAACAGTAGGTCGTGACCATGCTTGAGTTCAGGGTGCGTGGGGTAATTAGGTGTCTGATCTAGTCTTCCGAGCCATGGATTTGGTTCCAGATTTGTCTCACCAGTTTAGGGCTTGTCGATGGGCTGAACCCACTAGCGACAGCAGGGAAGAGCGAAGAGACGTTTGCGATTCTTCCTCGATACTCAAAATTACAGAAACTGCTTTTCTGTAAGAAATGTAGTCTTTGTTGCCACATGAAAATCGCAGTCATGTACGCTGCTGTCGGGCTAGGAAGGAGCGCGGCAGTTCGATGTCCAGTAGTTGTGGTGGCGACATTAGGTGCCATGTTGCGTCCTACTGCGAATAATATGAACCTCCGAAAGCTTGAGTCCTTGGGCCTATTCCTAACGGCTTCCGGCCTCAGGTGAGCGACTGTCCGGATCTCGGGTTCAGGGTACGAGCAAGACTTCTATTCCATACAACAGATGCCAAATAGGCTTCCAGACCTTAAAGGCTAGGTAGCTGGGACCCCAAGACCCTACAAACCGGGGTTGGAAGAACGGAAGTACAAGGACAATGCCGCTAGCCAAGCCATCACGTTGGTCATTGTTGCTTTCGAGTTCCTGTTGAATCTAGGAAGTCAAGTTACAACTTCATGGAGCGTAAAATGATTCCTAGACGAGCCGGGGGGTGCCGGTTTCTGAACCAGCATTCGTAAAACCCAAAACCAGATATCATATTCAGGGTATGCAGGTCTTTGGTTGAAAAATTACGCACAGTTCCAAGGGCAGCTAACCTAAAGTTTCTGCGGCGTCGTTTAGAAACCACATAAGCCCTAGCCAAAACCCTGATGCTTAAGTGGGGCTTTGGTCATCCCAAGATCCATTTCGCGGGTCCGAAGCCGAAGAAGGGTAGTTCTCTGAATCAGGGGTCCCTTCCAGGGCTTCTAGGGCGCTTGTTATAGGGATGCCGCCTTTGGATCCTTACAAAAGAACCTTAATTTGGAGAACTACCTATACAGGGGCGAGAAAAGTTGGTATAACGTGAAGAGCGGCTTCGTGTTGGGGCCGGGCTGCTGTGTACCAGGCCTGCTGAAAAAACGGGTTTAGGGTAAGGGTAAGGTTTTGTGACGGAAGGTTTCAGGTCTGAGGTTTGCGTTTTACATCTTGAGGTCTCAGACTTCAGGCGGAACACTAGGACGAAGCTGGCCTCCAGTTCTAAGGGGGTGCTGGGAAATCGACGTTGAGGAACAAAAATTACCGCGAAACTTAGTCGCTGTTTGGTGAGGTGTCTTAGCCCTGCATCCAGCTTAACCGCGAAAGGGCCGATGGCCTTCGATTTATTGGACAGTGAGCATTCCTTACAGTATCCTGGTTTGAGTCTGAAGCCAGCTTCAACTCCTGAGGCTTTCAGTGCATCTACCGCTGGGACATTGTGACGAACCCTGGCTCATCCAAAGAAGTTAGCTGACTATGCATGGCCCAGTTTGCCAAATCATGGTGTACGCTTGAAGCTGCAGGCATCTGCAACCCAAATTAACTTGCACTGCAGCTTTGTTGCCTTTCGCAACTGTCAGGCAAAGACTGTCGAGGTGCACTAGGAAAAGTTGTGCATGGGACACGAATACGTAACACGTGTGCGCATGCACACAAGCACACATGCACGAGTTTGCGCGCATTTGCATCAAGATCTTCGTGACGGTCTCGAAGCAAGAAACTACCACTTCTGTGACATGGTCATATGACATATGACTGCCCTTCGAACAGGACTTCGAAAACGATCGTAGCCCCTCCTGTCGTCTAGAACTCTTGTGTACTTATCATGACCATCACATGGATGAGCACGAACACGTGGAGAAGAGGCTGGTGTTTTGAAAGCTCCTCCTGGACCTCCGAAGCCTAAGCACTGAATTCGGAATAGGCCCGCTTGCTATGAGAGGAGTCGGCAGAATCTCCAGATCTCAATCCGTGGGATGTCTGCAAAGGGACAGAAGACATCATACGTCTGGCTGACTTGAGCAGAATCTGAGACTCCGCACCCAGAAAAAGCGGCTATGTAGCGCAGATTGCCAGCTAACCGTTACTCGAGAACTTCGAACCATGGCAAACATTCGATGCCGTCCTGAACGTCTGACAGATTGCCTGCCTGGCCTGTCAACTAGACATAAGCCGACAAGCCAAGAGCTATCCGAAAAGTACTGCCGGAGCAGCAAGAACTTTCGTAGACCAGCAGTTTCTAACTCTGATAAACCATCACTGGCAACGCAGCATACGTGTAACAGCAAATGGTAGTTACTTCTGCCAGAGGTGAGAACTGCATAGGAGTCATATGAGTCTAGCAGAGGTGATAGCTTTTTCCATGTCACAGGTACGTATCTGTGCGGACCCCGCGCGCCGCCATGAAAGCTTGCTTTGTGAGTCGAGTGCCTACTACTAAGTTACTACTATCGACCAGTAGAATCGCCTTGTTGGCAGCGTTTTCCTACAAACCAATGAATACCGACTGCTCAGTGCGCTACAGAAGAGCAGTAGACCGAAAAAGTTACCCCACCCTATTCTGATTGATTATTGTATGGCCCCTAAATTAGGGTTCCACTTGATCTCCAGCCCGGAGGTCTTATAGGAATCAGCTTCCTCTCCTGAGGACGTTCGATGGCTGGTACGCTGGAGACTTTCGAACGATTCTGGAGCGCTCCACATGGGGGTTGTCTCACTTACCTCCCTGGAGAAGTGAAGGTATTTTGCATCATGCCATGCACTAGTGCTTGAGACTATACTCACATCCTGAATGCTGTCCATGATTTTTTCACGATGTCGAAGGCAACTCGAGCGAAGTGTTGCTGATCATGTGTCTGAGACTTGTTATTTGTTAGGAGATCCTGCAAAGAAGGCCTCAAGATTCTGTGCATCCGTCTGTTCCAGAGAAACTACGGTTTAGGAAGCGGAGTTCAGGAGCTGTGGTGGCCATAAGTACACACTTAAGGCCTTGACTCTTGACTATCTCGCAAGGTCCCTTCTTGAAGTTACTTTCTGTACATTGGTTCCTTGATCACTTCGAAAGTAAGAAAGATCTATGTTTTCGTCTTACGATTCAAAGCTTAGGGTTGCGGGTGTCAGGCATAGGGCCTTGGAGCTGAAAAGCTTCGAAGATTAATCAGGGGTCGGCGCACGGAGCGGCCGTTGGTAAAGCCCACGAATCTTGACCCAGCCAGCTCAGAACCCCTGCGCCTTAAGCCTCCATGCACAAGCCCACACTACATCCTAAACCTTAAATCAAGCCCTTCTTTTGAAATGGCGAGGGTTCCCCAAAGGCCCTCAACAAAAAGGCAAAAAACAGAACTCCAAACCCCTACACCCAAACCTGAAAGCCCCAAAGCCCCAACCAAAGCTAAGACCTTTCATCCTCTGCATGAAAGCCCAATCCATCCTAAAACTGGTAGCCAGTAAAAAAACACGCACCTAAGATGTGCCAACGGGTTCAGGGTTTAGTATTTAGAAACCTAAACCCTACATCCTACAAAGGGTTTAGGAAGCCTAAGCCACGAAATTCCACAAAAAGGGTTTAGGGTTGAGGAATCCTTTAAGCCCTAAGCTGAGACCCTTAAACCACTTGAAGCTCCGAGTGCTTCATATCACGCCTTGTTGGATTTAGGGCTTTAGGGGTTCTAGGGGTTTAGGGGTTTAGCGGTTTAGCGGTTGAGGGATTTAGGTGTTTCGGCGTATAGGGCTTTAGGGGCTTTGGGGTTTCGGGATTTAGGTTTGGAGGAGCCATGGCCCCTCCGACAATATTGTTCAGTGTGCAGGATGTCACCGCCACAGATTGCCAAGCAAAGGTGCGCTCGTGGAGGGTCGGGGAGCCGATAGCTTCTGGCTTTATGCAAACAGGATTTACTTAGCAGTGGTATTTTTGGGATTCCCAGTTAGTGATTCAGAGTGTAATATACACCCAAATCCCATTCAAGTCTTTCTGGTCGCTTGATCAGGGTCTTAACAAGGGTTTGGGGCGAGCTCGGATTTGGCGCTATGACTTTGGAATCAAGCTGGATGTGCTTAAAAGCCGGCTTACGGTCTCCATCGGCTCTATGCTACAGTACCATACCTAGCCGTGCTGCTGCTGCAGGCATGCACGCTTCAATTCCTCGGTTCATAACATCGTATACTATCAGTAGCAGTAGTATCGAGGGCTCGTTATTGAGGTCGCAGTGTTGCACAGTCTAATGCTTCCATGCCCCTTCGAGCAGCGTTCTTTTTGTGTCGGCATCAGCTGTCCATCCCGAAAGCATTGGCTCAGTAGTCACGACCTTTAGGAGTGCCTCAGAAAAGAAGCCCTTCGTATTCGACCTGAAATACCAGGCAGGGTCCTTAGTATCACGTTCCCCTCAGAAGCACGCCCCCACTGATAAAGATAGACAAAACGTCCCAGGGCCACAAGGGAAAGTTGACATTTCCGACACTGGAAACTTACGGGGCCTGAAACCCCAACCTACAAAGCCCCCAACTACAAACCCTAGTAAGCCTTACACATGCCAATCCATGAATCCTGAACCAAACTATGATTCCGCGTACATCCAGCTATCTATGATGCTTTGAAGCATAATTCCACTTACAAAACGCCCCCTTCTGGCGTTCTGAAGCACCCTAAACCCTAAACCCCCCAGGAGTGGCAATACCTGCACGTTCTCTCCATCTCCGTTGCTTCTCTCGCCGTCCCCTGGTTTTAAACCTCGTGTCTGTGGCTTTTAATCGGGTTCGGGGTGTGGGGTTCGGGCCTTTATGGGGTTTTCGTGCTTTCGGGGAGTATGGTTTCGGGTACGTTCCAAGATGGGAAAAAAAAAAGCATTTGGGAGGTGTACCTCCTGGGTTTAGATAGGTTGGTCCGTCGCACGAGTCCGCTATACTGCTAGCTACAAGCTGCTCGGCGCACGCTTAAATAGATACACGCCCGTGTGCAATTGCTTTCTAGCATCATTTTGGCATCATCGTTGGTTATGGGTCCTTGTCGTTGGTCGGTTCTTGGATTCTTGGAGCCTTCAAAGCTGCCCCACATGTAGTGCAGCTTGAAGCTAGCTCCAAACCAAATCAAACAACCATCTAGGTGGCGCTTTGGGAAGCTTTTTGTTGTGGTCCGTCTAGAGCCACCTGCTCATAAGCACAAACGTTCAAGGGCCCCAATACTTCAACCCAGTCATGTGCTCTGCAAGGCATCTCTGAGGTGCAGTGCCGGAGATACCCCAGTTACCTATGCAGTAGGTTGCTGTGCGTATATAACCCCAGTACAGTAGCCCATCAAATCGCTAGCCGGGCTGTCGGACGAGATCCCAAACACCAAACCCAACAGCCCCTGAACCCTAAACCGTAAACCCTAGAAGCCCTAAACCCAACAGCCACTAAACCCTAAACTCGAAGAAGAGTGGAGCAGAGGTGATCTCCGTGTTCCTCATCTGGCGGAAGATCACGAGGACCTCCGCTGTTTACCTACCCTATAATATAGGGTTTAGTGTTTAGGGTTAAGTGTACCTAGCCTATAATATATAGGGGTTTAGTGTTCAGGGTTTAGGGTACCTACCCTACTATATAGGGGCCTTCATGATTACCTATACTATTTTGGAGGGGGCTCCTTATTATACTTAGAGTATGCTGGGCCCCAAGACCCTGCTCTACTTACTACGGCCCCCATATTAGAGGCTTTGGCATCCAGGGTTGAAGGGTTTGGGGGGTCAGCTAGGAGTTGCTAGGAGCCGCTGCGATATCGAGTTTTTGGGCCCCTTGTCTCCTGGACCCATCTTCAGCCCGAGGCTTTGCAGAGTTTCCACAGGTTTGACACAAGTTTTGCTCACATCCTCAACTTTGGGGTTTAGGGTTTAGGCTGGCACCAAAGGGCCCAGTAATTCGCCGAAGTGCCGTTCGATTGAGCACAGTGGCTGAAACATTGCACGAATCGAATCGACGGGACCCGGTGTCCCTGTGTTGTTTGATCCTTGTTATAACAGCCTTGAGACAGTAACCTCTATGTGATTCTATGAAGCACCAATGACAAATGATATATATATATATACACATATGTCTGTATATATATATATAAATACGTATATGCATATTTCTCGGTGTGTATATCTGCCAGTTATGTAACTCTGTGAGAATCTGAAGGAAGGCAGAGGCACTTACAGGAAGATCTCAGCCTCAGTTGCTTGAGTGTTGGGTTTGTATTTTGAGATCCTGGTCCGCGACAGGTGCTCTGGACCTCTATGATGGTTTAGGGTTTAGGGTTTGGGGATAGGGTTTAGGGTGTGGGTTTGGGGATAGGGTTTAGGGTTTAGGGTTGGCAGAAGAGGCGACCCCCTCCCGTCAACAGCAAGCTGAAGCCTTCAGTCAAGGCCGCCCCTTTCTTTCTTGGAAACCCTGCGGTCCTCGCATCCGAGATGCAAACCCCTTGAGATTTGCGTAGCGGCTTTAGGGTTTGGGGCATCTCAGAGTTTGCTATTTTTGGAGGCTCAGTATGTAAAACACAATAAGTATAAACACCTGCGGCGATACCCTAAACCCAAGAAGAACAGAGGAGTGTCAAAGTGATCCGAGCGTTCCGTGCTTCTTCACAGACCTGGGCACAACTTTCGGCTCAGGTGCGGGGACTTGGTTCGGGTTTAGGGTTTAGGCCTACTGCTTTCCTCCAGAGGAACCATTCGATGTTTAGAACCCTCTAAACCCGTAGTCCAACAGCTTTTGCTTTAATATGTCTTTAGCTTAGTTTTTCCGCAAGGGCAGAGGGATTTCGTTGGATTCGCCTCTGCGAGCTTCCTAAAGATAAATCTTCCTCAACCCGAAGTCATTAAAATGCTGTTTAGGGAACGGAGCTCGCGGCAAAGGTTTTGAGATGGTTTTTTTGGCTCGGAAGTATGGCAGGGGAGGGTTTTCGTGTACTGGGGCCTGGGTCATTCAGCAACTTCGCCTGCGCAACCTAAATCCGAAATCCTTAGCCGCAAAAGTTGTGAACCCCAAACGGGCCTTGACCCTCAGGCGATGGCCAAGCCACTTCATATCAGGATGTAGAGACAGATTTTAAGGCTTAGGGCTTGTCGGCTGGTTGATTGGTTGGTTGCATTGGATGGATTTGACCTGTTCGAGTCTTCGTACAGCGTGCAGATATTTTGGTGAATGTGCAGCAATGAGCAAGATACAGATACCATGCGGAGCGTCGACTTGCGCCAAAATAAGGGCTTCCACCCCCCAGACCCAGCAGCCGAAAGCCGAAAGGATGTGGCCTCCATGCTCTCCGTGTGGCTGCTTGACTTGACCCGGACGGTCCTTGTACCCCTATGTCGGGGTATATTGTGGTCCTGAGACAAGGATAGGTTCTTTTAAAGGTCCAGGTAGAGTTTAGGGGTTTATGCTCATGGTGGAGGGTTTAGGGGTATGTGGCACCTGATAGTTGTGGGTATGTGTAAGGCAGAACAGAGGTAGAGGCAGGGCCTAGGGAAGCTTCACCTATGACGATTTCAGGTTGAGGTTGAGGGGTCGGGTTGACGTTTTAGCTTCGAGGGTGTATGATGAGAGGGTTTGTCGGATTTTAAAAGAGCATCCTTGAAACTCTTGCGTGCCCTAGCCGGGGCAGTGTTGATTTTCTCTTTACCAGTGCTCCTGACCCTGTCCCATGATCTTCAACCCTTCACGAACTCTTTGTGAGCCTGTGTAGTACTGTTATAAGCTCCCTTATAAACCCTAAACTTCCCTAAATCCTAAACGGTTAAGGCTTGCAGTATGCGCTTGGAGCAGCCTGAAGAAGCCACACTTTTGTTGAGGTGGGCCGTGGCGTTGGCGTCGAATCTCATCCAGCTGGTCCTTCGCCTTGTGTTCAGGGATGGGATGAGTAGGTACGCAGGATGTACGGATCCCCTTGGAAAAGCACCCCACCTACCTCCACCCCACCGCTTGAGCCCTTTCTCTGTAGTGTCGGATTGCCGGTTAATATTGTAGCGCCCAGTACTTTGGGATGTAAGGTTTGAGGTGTCCAGTTCAGGCTTATAGGACTTAGAATTGTTGAGTTTATTTTGCGGGCTTGAGCTTGAAAAGTTCATAGAAGATAGAGATTAGGGCATGCTTAAGGGTTATAAGGCTTTGGGAGAGCGCCGCATAGTTTTCAGCTCCTACCCTGAACTCTACATCGCAAGTCAAGCCCTATGCCTGAACGGAAGGTTCCTAGCCCAGTACTATTACTCTACACCCCAAGCTCTAGACATATGGGTAGTTTTTATAAGGGTGCTATTAAGGTTTCTATACGGGTGCTATAAGGGTAGTTCTCTAAATCAGGGATTCCTTTTTAGGGTCCTTTTTGCTGCGAGGGGATTTGGCCGGCGAGCTCCAATCAAGCCAATGCAAAAGGGTCCTTTTTTTGGGCTGTTTAAAAAACATCGGTTTTTCAACCAAAACCAAAAAGCCTATGTTTTTCTTGAAAAACCTAGGGTGCCGTACCATTTGGGGGACCCCCCTCTGTTTTAGAAAAACTACCCAATAGCGCTAGAACCCGATGAAAGACACTGAAGTTCCACATCCCTAGTTTAGGGTTGAGTGTTTAGGGTTGGGGGTGTGGTGTAGGGTTGAGGGTGGAGGGTTTAGGGTTAAGGGCTCTGTCGCCCTGAGCCTCGCTTCAATGTTTACAAACTGCAGGAATTCCTGAGGCCTTGTGGTCCCAGTCAGGTGGACGCCGTGGATTCATCAAAGCAGCCCACCCCCCCCCCCAAAAGAAAAAAAAAAAAGTAGGTGCGGTTCACATTTCTGAACCATTAGAGCCCCTAAACCCCTAAAACCTAAACCCACGACAACCCCTGATGCAGCAGGCTCTTGCATTCCCAGTTTGGGCTTCGAGATACAGGGCTTCCAAGTTAGTTCCTGTAGGGGTGGGGCATCCAATAGCCTAGCGAGCACTTAAGCACAAGCTCGACTCCTAAACCCTTGAACTTTAATTAAACCCTAACCCCTGGACCCAAATCCCCACCCCAAACTAAACCCTATAAGCAAGCCCTAAACCCTAAACCCCTTTGACGGAAAAAGGGGCTCAAACAAAAATCTAAACCCCTAAACCCTAGAAGTAAGCCCTAAGCCCTGTAATTCCGCCCCCCAGAAGGTTGGTGCCATTGAGTGCATGCGGGCACGGCCAGAGATTGGCCAGCGCTTCATGTGGGTCCCTGGGCCTCCCCGACGGTTCTTTTTAGGGTTTAGGGTTTATAGGGTTTAGGGTTTCGGGTTTAGGGGTTTAGGGTCTGGGGTTTAGGGTTTAGAGTTTAGGTTTTTTCTTGGGTTTGAGGTTTGAGGTTTCGGGTTTAGGGGTTTAGGGTCTGGGGTTTAGGGTTTCGGGTTTCGGGTTTTGGGTTTGGGGTTTAGGGTTTAGAGTTTAGGTTGTTTCTATGGGTTTGAGGTTTCGGGTTTAGGGCCATGGAGTGTCGGGAATAAGGGCTTCGTGGAGATTTGTGTTAGTGGCCTAAGGGAGGCTTGTGAAAGTGGTTTCCATAGGAGCCCTGTAGGAGATTCGGTCTTGTTCAGCTTCAGGGGCTTCTAGGGTGCACCAGGGATCACTTTATCCGCGCAGCCCTTACAGAAGGAATATACGCCCTTACCCTAAGGGTTCCTTTTACCCAAATAGCATACACTTTGGCCCCAAAGTACTTATATAGGGACTACTTTCAGGCCAAAGTATATACTATTTGGGTACATGGACCCTTAGGGTTAGAGTTTGGAGGCGTCCTTGATCTGGCTTTGGGGCATTCGGGCTTTCTGCTATTTACAACGTCAACGCGTTGGTGGAGGGGCTCTGGCGGAATTGCTTCGTTTGAAGCTGACAGTCTGTGCCACCATGGGACCCTGAACTGAAATTGAATTCCTAAACCTTAGACCCTAAAGCTTAAGCCCTAACCCTTAAACCCTAAACCTGAAACCCTAAACCCTATAAGCCCTATACCACTATAGGCCCCGAACCCTGGAACCCGGAGCTCCCGATTCTGCCACAGAGGTTGGGTTCAGCTGCTTCCTCACGTGGCTGTCGCCTGACTTGCGATGGAGTGCTGAAAACATCCATAGAAGAACCCTGAGGCAAAGAGCTGTGGATATGGTTAACGATTCAGAGCCTTGGAGGGTTTCGGATGGACAGGTTTAGGCATGTTTAGCGTTTAGGTGGCCGCACACATGCAGCCGGGCCGGTTGCTCGCTCTTCGAGCTTTGACAAGTCCGTCCTTTTTTCCCCCAAATCCCCAGATCTCGCTTCAATCCTGACTAGCTCGGGGGAGGATCAAGAGCGATTCAGCAATAGAGGGAGAAAGAGAGAGAGAGAGAGAGAGAGAGAGGAGAGGGAGGTACCTGTAGAAAAGGCAGAATGCTGCCAGGAACATGATCCAGTACTTCGAGAGCTTTCCAAGCTACTCGGGCAGATGTGTGATTTTGTTGCTTGCGCGTGTTCTTTGCTTTTTTTGTTATGGAGAGGGGGGGTGGGTTGGGGAGGCTCTGGGAGACTTCGCCCTTTTATGGCTTCTGGAGTGGTCAAGAGGGCTTGTTTTATGTTCGGAAGCCAGGAAGCTTCGTTCTAACTGCATAGAGTTTAGTTGAGGGATCTTAAAGGCGGAGCGTCTCTTGCGCAGTTGCACTTTGGAAGCTTGTGCTGTTACGTGCAAGAGGTTGGGCAGAAAAACCTGCAAGATGTGGCACAACAATCTGTACGATCTGTACGACTGATGGGCCAGATGGCCTCTTAATGTTAAGGGACTCCTGATCAAGGATTCCTTCATTTTCTGGTGGTCTGTGGCACCATGATGACTACCGAGCTCCTGGCAACCATGCATCCAATCGGAGCTACAGAAACTAAACGACCCAGGTGTAGACCTTAAAACAGAAAGGTGCCGCTCTGCTCAGTGGATGCCCGGTTCTGGTCATGCTTGTGGGATTGTACTTATAGTTACTTTGCATTCATAGGACGCATGGCTTTTTACAGTATGGGTGGTTAGGTTTTCTCAAGAACGAAAGTGTGTGTTGCAGCATTGAAAGACATGATCGTACGCATTTTCATGCTGGTCAAGATTTTGCTCGGGCAACCACTGCGGCCAACAATCTAGACTTCATGTTCGGTGGCTTAGGGGTTCTAGTCCCTGGACATCGGACTCCAGAGTCAGAAGCCGCGATCAGGCTACTTCATCGCCTTCCACACCATTGCACGCAGCGGCATCCGTATTCTGCAGCTCTTCTTCTCCGTGGCACCGTCCCGCGACATCGATGACACCTTTTCAGAGAAGGGACCCGAAGAACAGCTAACTACAGAAATGATGTCCGTTCTCAAGCATGATTTTAAGTAATATTTGTCGCCCATTGTGTAGGTATCCAAGCTCTGGTGAGTTATTTTCCGGGCAAACCGACCTCGAAAGGCGCTAGAAGAAGCTGCCATGCGAGGTAGGAGCCGATTTCCGAAGAGGAGCCCAAAGCAAAACTAAAGAGGGTTGGCGGAAAGTAACAACTGCCCCGAGCCTGAATCCAAAAAGTGTCCCTGCGCCCAAGCGCCGCGAACCCTAAAGTGCCGTCCCTCAGCCCTGATAATGACAGGGCCTAAACTATCCGTTCCTACCCAAACTTCCTCGGGACATCGGACGAGGTTCTTCTTTGCCTTTATCCTCCTGGGGGTCTGCCTCTTCTGGCGGCTTGCCTTGACCTTTGAGTCAAGTAGGGCAGTCGCACAAACTGGGGCGCTGTAGTGGCCCCGTTATGGGCACAGCCCAGCCGTTCATGGGTCTCAGGCCTCTCCGCAAAGCCTTGTACGCTTGGTGTTCTCCGCATGTCGATTGAGAGGTTGTTGTCACTGCATGCAATCCATGCAATCAAAAGCTGCATCGGCCTACATGACCAGGGCATGTAATGAGCTGATACTGGTAATGCGCGAATGATTGTGCAAGCAACTGAGGTCCCGCTATGCCCTAATTATCGGCCGATACTTACTCCCCCCACGTTGCTTAAGCCCGAACCTAGAGACCCAAGGAGGCGAACCCCTTAAGGCCCTTCTAACCCCATACCTTAGAAGCCCTAGAAGGTCAATCCTTGCAACCCGATAACCTCCAAAACCTTATACCCTTAAACCCAGGAAGTCCTCCATGTTTGCGGACCCAACATGCGCTGCTGAGATGCTGTTCTCCTTGATGCCCCCTGGCTCACAACAGCAGGCTTGTGGCTTTAGGGCTTTAGGGCTCTGGGCTCAGGGGTCTAGGGTTTAGCTGTTTAGGTTTTGGCTGTAGGGCTTGGGTTTGGGGGTTTAAGGCTTACAGGGTTATCATAGCTTAGACTTAGAATGATGGGATCGAAGCCTACGCTTCAGGCTGCAGAGTCCGGGAGATCCAGGGATTTCAGGCAGTTTGGGGCTTTCGGGTTGAGGGAAGTCCTTGCAGGTGCAGGGCTGTCAGTGCTTGGAGTTTAGGGGTTCAGGGGTGTAGGGTTTAGGGGTTTAGGTGTTCAGGGTAGGAGCATCTAGGATTTGGGGCTGAGGGCGATACCCAACTGCCTTTGCCTTGTTGCGAGGTTGCTGTCACCCCATAAAGCCGTAAGTCCTGCTCGCAGGATCCAAGCTGAAGGAGATACGCGGGACGGATAATCAAGAGAAAAAAGTCCTCACGGAGTCTTTCTGTTACATTTACTACTACTTGAATGTACCCACCCAGACCCTATTTCCAGGCCCTTATACTGAGCGCCAGATCGTAAACTGTAGAACCCTTGATCTGGAGACCTTTCTATAGAACCCTTTTTTGGGGGCTTATAGGGTTCAGGGTTGAGGCCCCTTTTTTTGTGTTCCCTGCGAGGAATGGCGATTCTATCCACGAAGCCTTCCGAATCTTGGCCCTCCAAGCTACGTGTTTCGGGCTTCACATGTCGGGCCTAGGGATGAAGGGGCTCGGGTTCAGCTTTTGGGCTTCAGCGTTCTAAGGCTCTAAAGGGGGGATTTTTGAGCTGTCGAGTTGAGGGTTTGAGGATTTCTTGGGTGGGTTTTTGGAGGGAGAGGGGGCGGTTCACTTGCGACTTTCGGTCCGTCAGATCGAGCTTCGCCGATCCTCTCGCTGTTTTGGACTCTTTTGGGGCCTAAACCCTACCCCCTTGGTTTCGGGCTGGGGGTTTTAGAGTCCTATGCTCTAAGCAACTCCTGTCAGAATCCTTCTAACATCTTGTAACCGATCTAGCTCGCAACAAAGTCGAATCAAGCACTGAACGACCCAACCAGCGCCTTAGAGGCTCTTATGGCTTACGGCCCCTTTGGAGATCACTATGTCAAATGTACGTATCTGTGTGACTAGCTAGATTACATAAATATTGAGATGTGTCCGTGCATTCCATCCATCCATCCATCCATCCATCCATGCATGCATGCATGCATGCATGCACACGTACATACATGCGTACATACCTACATGCATACATGCATACATGCATACATGCATACACATATACATATACATAGACATAGACATAGACATAGCTACCTACCCCTATCTACCTACCTGCCTACCTACCTACCTACCTACCTCCCTGCCTGCCTACCTACCTACCTACCTACCTACCTACCTACCTACCTACGTACATACATACATACATACATACATCTGTCCATCCCGTCCATCCATCCATGCGTCCATCCGTCCATCCATCCATCCGATCATCCATCCATCCATCCATCCATCCATCCATCCATCCATCCATCCATGCATGCATGCATGCATGCATGCACATATGTATCGCTCGTGTCTGATATAGAAGACGAAACTTCAAAGTTCCACTTTGACCTGGGAAGTTGCGGAAACCAACTACTGTAACTCGTGGTTTACGGCTTTAGGGTGTTGGGTTGGGTTTAGGATCCACATCGTTCACAAAGTCCCCAGACTCAGGGGAAATCCGCTCTGTTGGTGGCTTCCTGCTCCAGGCTATTTGGCCGTGCGCTGTGGGCTGTTTTCTTCTTACTAGGATTATGCTGTTGTGCCTTGCTCTCAGGTTTAGGGCTCGGGGCTTAGGCTTTACAGGTTAGGGATTTAGGGCCAGGGTGCTTTGCGGTTTGAGTTGGCTGTGAATGGGTTTGTGTGGTTCGGGGACGTAGGACTTGAGCAAGGTTGTGGGTTAGGGTTCACTCGCGAAATCACCTTTTTCATTGCCAAAGCAAGGATCTCAATGCAGACAAGCGCTATAGGCTGCAAGCTACTGAATGCCATCCACCATAGCTTAATGATAAACGCTTCGTATCGTCCACCTCGGCCCAGTCGCAGATGAAGAGTGCTCAATTAGCAGGTTCAGAGTGCACTAGACCAGGAATTCGCTGGAGAGGGGGAGAGAAGAAGGGGGGTGCGTTTCTTGATCGGATTTGTCGAGCAAATCTGCGGTCCCCGCCAGTCCCCGCCAGAATCTCTGGTCGTGGGTGGAAGCCAACATTCCAATTGAAAGGAAAAGGGTGAACCTCTGAGCACTCGAATTACTCCCTCTCTCTCTCTCTCTTTGTCTCTCTTTTGTCTGTCTATGTTATATGCGTATATACATGGGTCTAATGATCTTCATGGTATTTTCGTTATCATGTTTTTCAGTCAAAATCGTAACCCGAGTGGCTTCTAGCAGACTTCTGGATCCATGCATGTAAGCCTTTGGGGTCAGCAAAGGTCTAAGTGTAGGGTTCCAGGCAGGTTCGACCTTGCCAGTGCAGGAGGCCAAATCTGTGCCTGGCGATGCTGACTGCGAGTCTCCGAATCGCAAACGACACCCTAAATCCACATCACTTAACCCTATCTGAATCCGGGTCGCCCTGGAAGGCTTACCTGTACATCTTCATCTTCTTCGCTATCTATGACACTCTGCCGCAATCAAGAGCGTCGAAGACTCTCAAAACCCCCAGCATCCCCCAGCGCGACAACTTGACCCTCCACCACAGACAGGTCAGACTTAAATCCCAAGCCGCCCAAAACCTCACGACGAGAATCTCCAAAATCCAAAATCACCCCAAACGCGAAAACCTGTCATCTCCGGCGTCGCCGCACTGACTCGGGGGAGTCGGACGTCGTGGTGTTCGTTAGGCTCCAGGTTGGGGGGAAGCTAGAGCCCTGAGTGGAGTGGGCCGCGAAAACTTGCATCTGTCGAATGTAGGAACCCGATTCAGAAACCCTGGGTCTTTGCTAGAGTTCTTTATATGAATCCTACTATTGGGGGTTATAGGGCCAGAGTTTCTTAGTCAGGGCTGACATATGACGGGGCAGGGCATGAACAGTTTAAGCCCCCAAAACTCAGAACCATTGACGGACCTGGACGACGAAACTATTCTGTAGCTGTATCTATTTCCGTGTGCGAGTAACTTTGCTCCAGGATTCTTGCGAGAGTTCCCAGAGATGTGCAAGGCTCCAGTCGTACAGACATGTCATCGGAAGAGAGGGTTTGCTTGTAACTCTCTGTTACCTACAGTTTAGCAGCCGTTACCCCTTAATTAGTAGGTGGAACCCATAAAACTGTAGACACGGTTGATGGTATAAATCCTGCATTACCCGTAATAAGGAATATGCCATAATTCAAATAGTTTAGGGTCCTTAAGGTGATGCAGGATTTATATTATCAACCGTAGTTAGAATCCCAGGTAGCACCTGGTCTAGGGTTGAGCCGTGCCTGAGCCCACGCGAGCAGAGTCGGAAGGATGCCTTTCTCATCGACAGGGTTTAAACCGAAAACCTAAAGCGTAAACCCCAATCTCTAAACCCTAAGGTGGAAGGTGGAGAGTGAGCTGCTAGAGCTTGTTTACACACCTTCCGCTACTTGTGGATTCTACTGACTTGGCAAGGTGGAAAAAGGTGTTAAAAAAAAACTAAGGTGATCCTGAATGTCAACATCAGTATCGTGGAGGATGCCTACCACGAAGCCAAGATTCGCAGCTGGATCGGACAGGGGAGATGTAGGGTTCAGAGGTTGATGTGGGAGCCTGGTTAAGAAACCTTGGCCCTATATCCCCAAAATATTAAGGTTCATATAAAGGGTCTTAATAAAGATCCAGGGTTTCTTAATCAGGTTCCTATAGATTAGGGTGTATAGAAGCTTGGATTCTAATTTGTCATCCAGATGTACTCAAGACTCAAGCCACCTGCTGGGTTTCCGGGAGCTTTCAAGCACCAACCGTGGGTTCTGCAAGACGTCTGCCCTGCTTAGGATCAGGACTAAGGCGGCCTGCAGGTTGAGTCCTGCACACCAAAACATCCCTGAACCCTAAGACCCTGTTCTGCCCATGAACTTCAACACGCAATGCCATCTGGCCCGTACAGATCCTTAGGCTACGTGAACCGGCAGCGGCAGGAAGAGCCACCCGGCGACATCGTCTCTGATTTTTGAGTTTTATGGGTCAAGGGTCTTTGGGCAGACAGGGTTTGTGCAAGTTAATGTTCGCCAGTACGTACTCAAGTTCGGTCTGTTGGGGCTGGCATGTAATCTTGGCTTTAGGGGCTTGCAGGCAGTCTTTTGCTGATGTCCATGTTCCATAACTTGATGTTGCCCCAGTCATCCACGTTTTGACACTGGTTGTGCTGCTTGGATTCGTTATTCTTGAGATATTCGGCTGGTCCTTACACTTACTCCTGTTATCGTCCGGCCTTCTTGTGTAAGTGTTGTGTGCTGTTGCCTGTGGTGCCGTCAGAGGTGGCAATATTGACGATGACGCTTGCTGCAATCTAGGGTTTTTGTTTGCGCAATTTTTCTTAGTTCCTTCAGCTGTTTTCATATTGTATCATCCGCGTGGTAAGGGTCGCAAGCCCACATCCTAAAGCCCTGAACCGAGACAGTTGGAGCCACTATGTGGAAACAGAGCTGCCAGATTGTCAAAGCATGTTGGGAGTTGGGGTTTAGGGTTTAGGGGGGACGTAGGGCTCCTTGTGTTCTAGGCTTCCACAACCTGCCAAAGACCTTAAGCCTTTTGCAAACCTTGAGGGAGGGACCCCATAGAGGGCAAAAGGAGCACCTCAACCCCCAAACCTCACCTATCGCCCTCGCCTGACTTGCTTGGTTTTTGATTGTTCGAAACAAGGTCAGATCCAAAACTCCCAAGTTTTTTGAAGCACTACGCACCTCGCAAGCCACCTGTCGCCCTAACTCTAAATACATGGTTCTCCACAAGTAGACTCGAACTTGGGCAATATTCCGGCATCATTTTATTGGGGTTAAGACTAAGAGTGGATGTTACTCCTTGCAGCCGCAAGCCCTAGACCTTTTGAATTTTGGAAAGCCCTAAACCCGAAACCGTAAACCCTAGACCCTACACCCTCAACCCTAAACCCTCAACCCTAAACCCTAAGCCCATAAACCCATAAAAAACCCATAAACCCCTAAACCCTAAACCCCAAACAAACCAAGCCAAGCCAAGCCACCCTGCTCTAACTAATTAAGGCCTCGTTCTCGTAGGTGCACGAGCTCCTTGGGACCATGCTGCTTGCACAGCACAACTTCTTCGTGCAACTTGGATGCCACAGCCTGTTTTCGGGCTCCGGATATATGTGCATATGTGTATATACTATATAAATGGGTGTATATACATACAAAAATAAATAAAACAAATAAATAAATAAACACATACATACATATATATATATATATATTATGTATATATGTATATATGTATATATGTATGTATGTATGTATGTATGTATGTATGTATGTATGTATGTATGTGTGTGTGTGGGTTTGTGTGTATATGTATGTATATGTGAATATGTATGATTGCGTATATATATATATACATACATACATACACATACACACACAATATATATATATATATACACACATGTGTATATATATATATACATATGTTCGATACCCGACTAGACTAAATCACCACTCCGCTTCCTTCGAAGAAGCAACCGAAGCACCTGCTGAGATGGGGCTCGCTCCTGCACCGGCCACCATCTCAGCCGTGCAGTGAGTTGAAAGCCGGGTTCGAACCCCTAACCCTAAAGCCCTAAACCCTAAACCCTAAGCCCTAAATCCTAAACCCCTTTCTAAGTCGGAAAGAGGTCCTCAAACAAAGACCGCTTTGGGGTTCTAGGTGCCTCGGGTCTTAGACGGGTCAGGTGTTGAGATGGTTCCGGGTTGTAGCAGCTTTGGTGTCTTAGATGGCTTAGGCTTTTAGATGGTTTGGGGTTTTTAGGGGTTTGAGGGGTTTCGAGTTTTAAGGCTTAAAGGGTGCAGGGCTTAGGGTCAACGGTTTAAGGGGTGTAGAGGGTTGAATTTGGTGTCTCTTGGGGTTTTATTCGGTTGAAGGGCCTGGGGTGCAAGCTCCAAAGGATGAAGGTCTTGAAGAGGCTTTGCTTAAGGTGGGTTTAGGGTTTAGGGTTTAGGGCTTAAGGTCTGGGACTTTGGGCTTTGAAGTCCGGGAAGCCGTAGGCCCGAAACTCAGCTCAACTCCTGAACCAAAAAATCCCCTAAACCCCCTGGTAAAGCCCAGGACCCTTAGCCACTGAACCCTGCCTCTAGGGTCCCCCAAAAGTCCAGGCGCCGCGCCGAAGTTCGTAACCCCTAGTCACCTCGCGCTTTCGGGCTCAGGGTGTCGTCTTCGAGTTTGGAAGGTGTATACCACTCAGACTCATTCCCAATCCCTGTACTTCGGGTAAGTTTCTCAGCTGGTGATGAACATGTTCTGGCTGCTGCCTCCCGGAGAATCTTACGCAGACCTCTGATGAGCCCAAGCTGCGCCTAAATTCTAAGCCGAACCCCCAAAACCCCTAAATCCAAAAAGTTGTTTTGCGAGGTGGTTGTGGCACCTCCACCCACTGTTGGTGACGTCATTGTGGGCAGCGTTGTTGGTGGAGCCATCAACAATGCCATGTATGGAGGCCGGCTTGCTTTAACTGATTCTGATGGTAGTGTTGATGGAGGGGCTAGTGGCGGCTAGTGTTGCCTTCATGGCCTTTGGCCTTCTTGCAAGTACTTGCACTGATGTCACTGTATGTGTTTATAGGGTCATGAGTAGTGAGAGATCGTGTAATTGCTGTTCATCCAACCCAAGTCTGAGCCCCTGTTGCCTGCACCCTGCTCGCGATGGAGCCGTTTGCTGCCGGCTACATTCTCGAGCCTCCGTGCGTTTCGGTGACCCAAAACCCTAAACCGTAAACGCCGTCCCGTCTCCGACCGTCTCCGTAAACCCCCGAGGCTCTGAGATGAGGGCCGTAACCAAGCTTAAGCTTCAAGTACTGAAAGTCTAATTCGTCTAATTTTGAACCTCTGATTCGGAAGCCCGGGTAATAAAGAATATAGTGTCCCCTACACTCCCTGTATGCCTTGTCAGAAATATACCCTCCAAACCCAAGTCTAACCATCAAGGCCGTTGAAACGGAAACGCACACAGAGACACACACAGAGACACCAGTAGTTCTCCCATGAAAATAAGAAGGAGCCCCACCCAGTCTGAAGGCATCAAAACCAACACCTCAAGAACCCAAACCGCCAAACCCTAATCCCTACTCCCTAAGCCCTAAACTCTAAATCCTAAAGCCCTAAACTCTAAACCCTAAAGCCCTATTCCCCTAGTGCCTGAACCCTAAAACCCTATTCCCCTAAACACGAAAACCCTAAAGCCCTAATCCCCTACCCCCAAGCGCCCGAACCCCCAAAATCCTAACCCTTAAACCCTCAACCGTTACTGTACCTATTCGCGATGGGTCTCCTAGGGAATCGGTTTAGGGTCCTCAGATCGGAGTGCCTTGAGTCTTTCCAGGGCCTAGTTTGGGGGCCTTAATGATTAGAATAGGGCTTTGGGCTCCTTTATGGTAAGGAACCCTAAGGAATGATATAGGTAATTATTTAGGCTTCTATATTGCTTGAGCCCTAAATGTAACCTACGTTTACAGGGCTCCGGACTATGACTTCCTTATTTTGTATGTGTTCTCAAAAGGGAGGTGAACAGGGTCTAGGTGGGGTTGGGTGTTTTAAGGTTTTACTGGCAGTAGTTTAGGGGCACGGCTCCAACTAACATGAGCTTATGCTACAATAGGATCTGAGAGCATCGTGCAACCTGTCTGGCAGCCCCAAGCGAGCAGTAAATGCAAGCCTTCCATAATCATAAGATCAGATTTCAAAACGAATTACAGGGTGGTGAGGGCGGGGGGCGGGGGAACCTTTTCCTATCACCCACAAGCTCGCGAAGTTTTCTCTTTCTGAGAACCGAAAGGAATTTCCTGGATCATCATGGGCTTTCCGCACAAAGGGATGCCTGCAAAAACGACAATCCGATGCCCTCGGTCATCCCCAAACCCATGGTTCAGGCTTTAATCGTTGAATAACGGGGTTTAGGGTTTAGGGTTGAGGGGTTTAGGGTTTAGGGTTTCCCTAAACCCTAAACCCTAAAAAGGGATCTCCCCCCAACTTCCATGAGCACAGTCTCAACCGTAAAACCTTCCTAAAGGCCTCAACTGCAAACCCTAAACCCCTGAACCTGCCTCCGTGACGGGATGTTGTAAATCCTAGGTAGTCCTCCGGAGACCCTTTGAGGCCCTTCTCAACCCTACCTGTGGCTCTCTTGAAAGGGCCCTTATTACGAGGGTCTATATCTCCAAGGGTACCCTAATCCTAACCCTAGCCCCTAAACCGGTCTCCCCAATCCGAACTCCCAGTAAGGTCCTACTGTTAATGATATAAATCCTGCATCACCTTAAGGACCCTAAACTATGGGCATTATGGTATATTCCTTATTCGCAGAGGCTAAACCCTAAACCCTACACCCAATAGTCAGGTCCTAGTAAAGGGGCTCGCAGAGGCCAGAACCGTGGTCCAACAAATACCGATCGCATGCTCGAGAACCAGCAGCGCCAGGAGGGACCGGGATCTCGGTTTAGGGCTTAGGGTTTAGGGTTTAGGGTATCTCGATCTCTATGTGTTGTGCCCATACTTGCATCTATATCTGGATCTCTTTTACGTTTATTTTATGTCTGCACCAATATCTATGTCGATATCTATATCTATCTCTGTATCTGGATCTGTACCTATACCGGTATCTATATCTCTGTCTATATCTATATACATATCTATACCTACATCCATATCTGTATCTAAGTCTGCATCTATATCTATATCCATCTCTATGTCTATGCTTCACCTATATCTCTTATATCTAGAAGTAATGTCTATATCTATATTTGGGTTTTACCATACCTATATCTAATCTAGATTCTAGATCCAATGTCTACATCTGGATCTATACCTGCATCTATACCTATATCTAACCCAAGTCTGCATCTATACCTGTGTCTGTATCTTTTTTCCCATATCTTTTTCCCGCATCTAAATCTCCGTATGTTTTTCTATATCTGTATCTATATCTACATCTACGCATATATCTGTGTCTACATCTAAGTCTGTTTGCAAATCTAGGTATATCTGTATCTATATCTGTATCTGTTTCCGTGTCTATATCCTTGTGTATATCCTTACCTGTACCTACATCTCTTTCTATGTACGTATCTATATCAATATCTGTATCTGCATCTCTATCTGTACCCATGACTGCACACATACTATATGTACATTTCAACATAGACAAGCAGACAGACACACAGACCGACGGACGGACGGACGGACGGACGGACGTACAGACGGACAGACAGAGACAGAGACAGA
>CAJNJA010027531.1:2456-18214 GCA_905231915.1 Symbiodinium necroappetens | reverse complement strand
TACTTATACTTATATATATATATATTTGTTTATACATGTGGGTGTGTGTCCATGTATATGCCTGTGTTTTACACATACATACACAGTTTATCGTAACAGATACCAACAATCATGAAATTGATACCAGTAACGAAACACTAATCGTAACAACAACCATAGCAACAGCAGCACCAACGCCGCTACCACCACCACCACCACCACCAACAACAACAACAACACCAGCAGCAACAACAACAACAACAGCACCAGCAGCAACAACAACAACAACAGCACCAGCAGCAACAACATTAACAACAACAGCAAAAACAACGACAACAACAACAACAGCAACAACCAGAAGCGCCAAGAACAACAAAGGCAATAATCATGGTACGAAGTCGAAATATGTTGTGTAGTCTACCTGAACTGAAATTGTTAATCACTAAACTTACCTGAGCAGTCAGAATTCAATCGGGGCGTCGCTCGCGGAAGAATCCGTAAAGGGATCCCAGGCCCGCTCTGCAACTTCTTTTGGATACACCACCACTAAAATGCCTGTGGCCATGGGTTTAGGATTTATAGGGTCGATATTTTAGGGGTGTATGTTTCAGGACATAGGGTGCACCTTTTGGGGTACAAGGTTTGGTTTTGCTTGTTTCGGACTTAGCTTCCAAGTGTGCAGGGTTTACTTTACACCACTGGCGTGCAGAGCCACAAGGTCCATAGCCATAGTCATAGTCGAGAAGACGTCTTGGAGAATGTGCACCAAATTCCTGTCCTGATTATTCACATCCCCGGATTACACCAATAACACTCTGCATGTCCCTTATAAGACTGTGCAGCACCTTGGCTTTCTTGTGTTCAGCGCCCTAAACCTTATAAACCCTAAACCGTATTCATGGATCTCTGCCGAGGACCGAGGCGGCAGCACAAGTGCAGCTTCCAGGCCGCAGCAGGAGGAGGAGGAGGAGACTTAGGAGGAGCAGTAGTCATTGTTGTAGGAGAAGCTGTGACAGTGGTAGTAGTGGTAGTAGTAGCAGCAGTAACAGTGGTAGTAACAGTAGTAATAATAGTAGTAGTAGTAGTAGTAGTGGTAGTGGTAGTGGTAGTGGTAGTGGTAGTGGTAGTGGTAGTAGTGGTAGTGGTAGTAGTGGTAGTGGTAGTAGGAGCTGCAGCAGCAGCAGTAGTTACTTGGTAGGGTACAACGGATAGTAGATGAGAAATGAATTTGTACGAAAAGCCAAGCAGCAAATAAGCCTTGAGTTGTGTAGCGCCCAGGGCTTCTGGGATAGAGACATTAGAAATAAGTTAAGATGCTGGGCTCAGGGTTGGTTCAGGTGTTCTATGTGTCTTCAGGGTTTATATGTCCTTTTTTTTGTTGTTTCGTCTTCAAGCTTGAGGTTCAACTGTGGTTAGAGTCGGCACTAGTGCAAAGCCGAGCCTGCGTCGGTGGTAGAATGTTGATGCCGTTTTGTGAGATGCGTTGCCGTGGCAACGGGACAAACCAATGCCCAAACTCTGAAACCTAAACCCTAGTTTATGTTGGCTAGTGCCCTATAGTAAAACCTCCGACCCCGACGCGTAGACCGCTACACCCCGTATGCCCTCAACCCTGAGCTTGGTGCCAGGGATCTCCGGCAGCGATGGCATCGCAGAAGGGACAACGCCACCGCCCAAGGCAGAGCCACCTTGCGCCCGAGACCATTTCTGAACCATTTCGGCTAGGTTTTGTGGTTAGCCTAAAGGGTCCATGTGCCCAAATACTAGATACTTTGGCCTTAATGTAGTCCCTACTTTGGTACTTTGGGGCCATAGTATGTGCTATTTGGGTACAGGACCCTTAAAGAAGGGTTTGGGGATTCGGGCAGCCTTCGCTCCTAGTCCGTGCAGATGTTGAGGGATTGGTGTGAAGTTTAGGGGGATGTGGGTTTGTCTTTGGCAGAAAATCGGCTTGCAACACGGCTCTTTGAGGGCTGTCCCGAGATAGTGCTGTCACTAGGAACCTCTCGAACATAAAAGACTGTTGGAGATGCTCCACCTGTGTTTCGAGGCCTCGATATGAAGGATGAGAGTGAGTAAGAAACCTAGTAAGAAAGCGAGGCGTACCACTAAACGGTTTACATTACCATCGTATATCGCTTGTTGTCTTACCCTGATATGTTCTGAGGAGTTCAGAACCTGTTCAAGGTAATATAGAGGGGTCTCAATGATTAATTTATGGCTTTGGGGTTATATTCTGGAATAATGCAGCTATATAAGGACTATAGGCAGATACTAGTAGTTGCTGATTACTCCCAGCCCTACTTTGCTTCTTTCAGAGGCAGCTGAAGCTGAGGAGGACCGTGATTGGGAACCGTGAACCCCCAACCTTGCAGCTCTCTGCCCAAACCCCTTGCACCCAGAAGCCCTGGAACCCCCTAAACCCTAAACCCCAAACCCCTGTACTGTATTCGCGAATGTCCTTGCAGAAAGTTAAGGCGAACCTAGAACCCCTAGACCCTAAAGCCCTGAACCCTAAACCCTTAAACCTTAACACAACGACGGAAGCCCCCTACACCCTAAACCCTAACGACAACGGAGGAAGCCCCCTAAGCCCTAAACCCTAAACACAAAGGAGGAAGCCCCTAAGCCCTAAACTTTAAACCCTAAACCCTAACCGAAGCCCCCTAAGCCCTAAACCCCCAACCCAAACACAACGGAGGAAGCCCCCCAAGCCAATTAAGCCCTAAACTCTATAGGAAGCACCCTAAGCCCTAAACCCTAAACCTTAAACCCTAACACAACGGAGGAAGCCCCCTAAGCCCTGTACACCCTAAACCCTAAACCCAAACACAACGGAGGAAGCCTAATTCGGAACAGCTCTCTGTTTGGCAGATGCGGCCAACAGCTCCGGTGATCGGCGAGGCCTGAGGGAAGTCTGCTGGAAGCGCTTGTATCTATGTCATTCTTTGTGTGTAAATATAGACCCTCTCTCTCTCTATATATATAATATTCTTTTTCTAAGTAGAGAGAGAGAAAAAGAAAACAAGAGCAAGTAATACTGTGAATAACAATAGTAAGAGTACGAATAAGAACAACAAGAATAATTATCATTTCCAGCTTTGATTAAACACACCCCTCTAGTAATGAAGCGAAACCATTTTCCGGGAAACTCCTCTGACATCATCCTTGCCTTCTGAAACCTAGTCTGAGTTAGAAGGGGATGAAAGAGCAAGAGCAGGAGCAAAAGCAGGAGCAAGAGCCAGAGCGGGAGCAATATCCTCCTATGAGATATAGAAAGTTCAGGTAACGGCGCCTGTGATGCGCCTTATTGCGTTTTTGCATATACCTTGTTGTTGCATGTTGCCAAAACCTGGGAGAAATCACAATTTACAGGACAACGTATCAAGCAGAAGGGCACAACTCCTTGAAACATCCCATAGTTTAGGGTTTAGGGTTTAGGGTTTTAGAGGTTTTACAGTTCTAAAACCTAGGCGGCGGAAGCGTTTTCACGCAGACGAGCGAACCTTTGTCAAACCTTAGTTGCACTTCCTGCAGAGGCCGGCCAAGGCTTCATACGCTTGTGACGACGTGTCTTGTTCCACATCCTGGCACAGTATGTTGTACAGAAAGGCAAAACCTGCGTTTTGGGCACGGTTGCCACAGGCACTTGTGACAACGTGTCTTGTTCCACATCCTTGCGCAGTATATGTTGTAGGAAGTGCAAAAGCGCTATAGATACAAGTGGTTTGGGCATGGACGCCATATGAATATGACGTTCTTATCCCCCCTCCCTACCCACCCAAATAGAACAAACAAGACCTGAAACCAAAAACAGTTGCTTCAACGCAGGGCGCGCGACGGGCGCTTGATGAACAAAAACACGTTTCGAGCTGTTCTTGGGGATCCCCAGTTTAATATTGGGGGGTAAGTGGGTAAATAATAGCAATGGCAAGAACATGAATTTAATAGTGGTAGTCATGATGGTAATCGTTTTGTAGAAGCACCTCAGAGCCCAAAAGAAGTAAGCGAAATACTCCGGCCGGGATTGGGACGTCATGTTCTGGAGCTTTGGAGTTTTGCTCTATAGAAGAAACCTTAAATCCTCAAGCCGATAGTAAACACAGTTAAACCTGATCAAGATCACCCCCAAAACCCTAGACCCCTAATCCTCAAGACGAAAATCGATGCACATTTTAAACGTTCACGACCAGCTTTTACAACCCAACCGCTCAACTCCGCAGCCCAACTGGGTTTATCGACTTTTCACAGACAATGACAACCTCGATCACATTTTCGGTCAAAATGCACCCTAAACCCTAAACCCCTAAACCCTAAACCCTAAACCCCTAACCCTAACAATTCCAGCCCCAACCCCGGCCGCAGCGGCTGAAGCCCCTGGATCTGCAAAAGCTCCAGCAGCCCAGCCCAGGCCCCCGGCCCGATATGCTCACATCTTTTCATCAGAAACTCGATCACAACGTTTCGGTCGAAACTTTCGGTCGAAACTCAAGGACCCAAACCCTATAGAATGTCTATACACTTCAAAGCCCTAAACCCTATAAACCCTAAACTTCAAAGCCCCTGGAGCCTGAACACAACACCCCCCAAGCTTTTGGCAAAGCCAGCGCAGGGACCTCGAGTCGAGCAGCTTTGATGCTACACGGCCGGAGGTGGTGGGAAGGGGTTAGGGTTTCGTTATGTAACAGGGTGTTTTGGTAGATTTTTTCCGGCGGGGGGGGGGGTTTAGGGTTTAGGGTTTAGGATTGAGGGTTTAGGTTTGGGTGTTTATAGGTTGGTTGGACCGATGTCTGTTTCGCTTTTGAAGGTGGGGAGTAGGGTTGTATTATCGTTATGTGACAGGGTGTTTTGGTAGATGTCTACCAGGGGGGTTTAAGCGAGTGTTTTACGTAACTCATATTGTTATGCGGGTCTGATATTCGTGTACAGGGTGTAGTCGGGGTTCTGTTGGCCTTTGCAAAGATTGTGCAGGGGTTCCTTGCTTTACAATCGTTGTCTGAGGCTCTTTGGTGTTTTTTTGTGCTCTATGGGGTGTTTACGAGATCTACTGAGGACCTTTGGCCTAAAGCTTTGAGAGTGTTGGGTGTTTGGGTTCAGGCTTCGTGGCTGTGGGTGAAGTGACATTACGCTGGGGCTCCAATGCAGACTCAGTGTTCCTAAATGTTGCAACTTCCAGTATGGTATGTAAGTGAGAGAGAGAGGGAGAGAGAGATAGAGAGCGAAGCTTTCATCCACTGCTCCTGTGCCGCGCAGTTGCTGTTTGTGGGTACGCACATACTTCCTGCACAATACGCATCCTCTGCCAGATGGCATTTGGGCATGTCATCTGAGGCCAGACACCTTGTGGCTGCCATGGATGCCTGACAAGCAACACGAGCAAACTAGACGCCCATGCAAACATGAACTCCAAGACAGCTTAGCAGGTTCGGGCTGTAGAACGTCTCAACCTCTTCTACACCTGCTGGTGCGTCAAGGTGGCAACCTGGATGCGCCCAAGTTGAAAGCCGCTCGTAGCGCAGGGGCCTCTTCGGAGCTCGCAGCGGGATGGAAGTAGGGATTCAAGCTGGGAGGACATTGAGAACCTCACAGCTCGCATCCTGCCTATATACCATAGATATATCATATGGCAAGAGCCTTGTATTATCAGATATGAACAACAACGATGCTTGCCTCAATGCATGCAGCCACGGAATTACAACTGAATGACAATGCTACCGTACACCACAAGCCTCGAACTCCTCTGTGACTCAACCCCCATAATATGGGGCCATGTCTGGTCGCTGATCCGACAAAAACTTAGTCCTCTCTCTCACTTACATACCATACTGGAAGTTGCAACATTTAGGAACACTGAGTCTGCATTGCATCCTGTGCGAAGTCTGGCAGTCTGCAAAAAAGGGCAGACAGCTTGGTGCCACCATCCGGGGCACTTGTTTCAAGAGACCAACAAACAGCAGGGAAGGCAAAGCCAACCTTCGCAAGCTGCCGCGACAACACAGTTCAGAAACAAGAAGGCAGACGGTTTAGGCTTCAGGGGTGTTCATGAGGAGGGTTTGAGGTTCAGGGCATATGATGCAAGGCAGGTATATAAGCGGTGTGCCGTAGGCTCAAACTTCGGGCGTTGAGCTTGACCTGTCTCGTGCAGGAGTCGGAGGTCCGCAGTGGGAAGTTCGCGATTCGCACATTGCAGCAACGACACAAGACACAACCATGGTCAAGCTGTGTGAGTAAAGCTCAGGTTAAGCATGAGAGCGTTACCACTTCCACTACTGGGACACAAGATGCATGTAGGTCTCTTCTGCCCCAAGCCCAGACATTCGTTGATCGCCAAAACCAGGCATTGGTTGATCGAGACGCAGAAGCGGCCCTTGTGATGGCTCGATGTTGCATTTCCAGGCTGAGGAAGAGTTTTAGTGCATGGCCGCTAGGTGCACGGAACACGTCGCAAATGTGCATCTGCATAGGGAGCTGTTGTGATTGAAATCCGGTTTCGTGGAGCAGAAAGCATCCGGAGCACACACCATGGACTCCTCTTCGTTTTGGGCGCAGTTGAAGGAGGCTGGTGGTCGGCGCTGTGTGTTTGCCGAGGGCGCTTCGAGACAGGTGATCTCTGTAGGATAGCACCAGAGAGAGTGTCATCTGGCCGTGCACATGCATGTTTGTCTGTGTGTGTATATGAATATGTGTATCTATACATATGTATGATTATGCATGTATGTGTGTGTATATATATATGTATATATATATATACAGGAATATGGAGAGAGAGAGAGCGAGAGAGAGAGAGGGAGAGAGATATGTGAATGTGTGCCAAATTGTATGTCTTTGCACATATCTCAGTGTTTTCTTGTTATGAGACCACATAGACGTGAGTGTCTGCCTTATGTTTGCGTGAAGTCCCACAGTATCACCGCGCTGCAGCTTCGAGTGTGGGTGTCTTACCATGCAAGTCATCCGACATCCTTCAGCACGCCTGAGTTTCGTAATGCGCCATATCAAGGCATAAGCCATAGACCGCCGCAGAACACACGATCACACACACGCACATACATACATACATACATACATACAGACTGACATGACCTGACCTGACCTGACCTGACCTGACCTGACCTGACATCGTATTGCATGTGTGCTGCTGTTGTTTTGCACGACGTGTCTATTTCTTTTTTCGGCAGGTACGTACAGACAGACATAAAGACAGGTATGCATACTGCATACATCCATGCATGCATCCAAGGCCGTATACATGTAATATTAAGTCCCTCCATGCATACGTCTATACATACGTCCGCCCATGCATCCATATGCTATCCACCCCTCCCTCCCTTCCTTCCTCCCTCCCTCCTTCCCTCCCTCCCTCCTCCCCATCCCATCCACCCAGCCATCCAGCCAGCCAGCCAGCCATGCAGTCATGCCTCTATCCATCCATCCATCCATCCATGCATCCATCCATCCATCCATCCATCCATCCATCCATCCATGCATCCATGCATCCCTGCATCCATGCATCCATGCATGCGTAAGTCACATGTCCGAAATGTGGCGTCTTCCACAGATGCGTTGATTTCGGGTCCGGCAGCACAGTGGTCATGAGACTTGAACTTGCTTGGCTTCCGGGCCAGTGAAGAACATACCCAGTCTACCCCCGCCCCTTCACCTCTAAACTCGAGCAAGCCTTGAACTGGTCATGTTTGCAAAACATCTGCCATGCCGTACGGGTATCTCGGGTTCAGTGCAGAAGTACTATAAGCATCAGGCCCGGGAAGAGTTGGGATCTTAGCTTCTTTTTTTTTTTGGGGGGGGGGTGGGGGGTAATGATCGCTGCCAGATGTTCTGCTGCGGTGCACGCGCCCGAAGCCTCAGTTGTGCTTTGAGTCGTGGAACTAAGAATTCTTGTGTAGAAGGCGTAAAGTACAGCATGTCTGAGCTCCTGGGCTTGGAATCGCGCTTTCAGCCACGAGCCTTACTTGGTCCTCGAGCCGACCTCCAAGCTGTGGATCAAGGCTAGCTTCGTCGTTGAACAAGCGACGCAGGTAGAACGAGCCGTTAAGGTGTTGCAAGGAATCGGGCATGCTTTCTAGTTCCTTCAGCTCAGGTTCATGAGTTCATATGCCTCAGAACGTTAAGCCGTTCTGTTGTTCTGTTTCCATGTTCTGCTTCCGGGTGCTTTGCCCTTCAATGCGCCAGTCCGTCGCGTCTGCTCTGACCCCGTGCAGCTTGCGCACGAAAGTCGGAGTCCCACACCCTAAAAAAAGCGTGTAATTACACCAGCGTTGTTTTTGCAACACCCACGGCCAGAAATCGAAGCTTCTTGAGTCCTGTGATAGCCGCTTTATGAACTTCAGTTTCCGAACTCCGAGCTCCGTGCTTCCCGGAAGCTCGCAAAGGTCAGACTCAGAGAGCCCGTAAATCCCACAGGTGTCTTAGTCTGCCTTCGACATACCCCCAAAAGGGCTCCATGTACTGAAATAATAGGCTACTAGCCGTGTAAAATGTAACCCAATAGCCGGGTTCTGGGGTATTTAGAGTTTAGGGTTTCAGGTGTAGGGTTTAGTTAGGCAATTGGAGCTCGAGGGTCTAGGAAGTCCCATCACCTGGTCTGACTTGGCGGTTCAGTTATATAGGTAGGGTTATAAATCCCCTAGTATGGGTTATAACTGTTGTTACCCTGCTTATAACCCTACTTATATCTAGGCATGAACCTCCAAGTAGGATGTCACTCTTCAGCGCTCAGGCAAAGCCCACTCCGGAGCATTCCGCCGGGACTTCTCCGTTTGGGGAGCCGGGCCCTTTGAGTTTAGGGTTTTGGGTTAAGGGTTTAGGCTTTATAAGGGCCTTTAGGGTTTAGACTTTAGGGTTTAGGGTTTATAGGGCTAGGGTTTAGGGCTTAGGCTTGGCAGGGTTTAGAGCTTATAGGGTTTATGGTCCTTGTGTGTCCTCAACAACTCAGGGCTCAGGGAAGGTTTCTTTTCGATTTAGGCAGTCGGCTGTATAGAGCTTGCTACAGGCACACCTTCCTTGCCAGATCCTCTGGACCTTAAAGCTCGCAGTCCGACACTTCCGACGTATCGATACCTCCGCAGATCTTAGAACCCTATAATTAAACCCTAAACCAAGCTAAATCGTGCGCCGCACCTCTTGCTATCAGTGCTGACCGAGTGACACCAATCATGGGCGCAACAACAACATCTGCAACAACAGCAAGGGTATGAAGTAGAACCAACATTGCAGCTTCTCGTCGACGGCGAGGCCGTAGCACAGGTAGTGCGAGCAGGTTCATCATGGTCATAGTCGTCTGTATTTTCCTCACCAGTTCCATATCATGGTAGTCGTCGTCAGCCGTTATCGTCATCGTCATCGTAACCAGTCATCTCAAACATCGTTCTGCTTAAGAAGGAACACAGTAGGCGCGGCCTCGATCGCGGATTTGTGGATGCAACCACACAGTGTTCGCGCCAAAATCCTCGATGCCAGCCCTTGCCCGCCGAAGACAGAGTTTGAAGACGAAGTCCAAAGGATGCTGCGAATAATATAGAAGCCTAGATACTTACCAATATTGTTTCTGGGGGCTCCTCATTCTAGTACTTATAGTATGATATACCCCGGAACCCTATTCTAACTATTGAGGCCCCTACATTAATTAGAGGTTTCGACGTGCTACACCGTACTGTATACTTGATTAAATTTAACTATAACATCCGAGAGTGCAGTACAACACGATTTAGAGCCGAGCTGTTTTATGTCAAGCTACTTGGCTGTATAGAGTTACTTCCGGCCTCTCGTTATGCCGTGATCTGGAACAGTTGAGACTCAGAAAGCTTGCTGCTACATGCTTGGGGCTTGCGAGTTTTATCGTGACGTTGGACCTCTAGGTGAGGTCGGCATTCCCGTCTGACTTGAATCGGATAGTCAATGCCAATGGTGTAAGCTTATGCACCACGCTCGGTGTTCCTGGTCGAAGGTCCCGATGGGAGGTCGGTCGCATCAGTTTGATGGGCGATCTGGCTTCATGTTTATAAGAATCGTATATACTGCCAGATCTTTATTCCATATGGACTGGTTTTGTGGGTTAAGCTATCAGATTGCTCCTGCCAGGCCCGACGTGGAGCGGGGACCCCAGCATGCCGATAGCTATCCCATCCCCAAAGCTTGAGGGCGGTATGTCAGTTCTTATAATTGAGCTTGTAGAAAAATAGAGCCTTCTTTGTCGTAGATTGCTTGAACTATCCTGAATACAGACGTTTCAGTTGCTTGGCTTCTAACCATCAGTTTGTTCTTGGTTCAGGGCCCGGCCCACAGACTACACCGGCCAGGTTTCAGGGCGATGTTGGGGCAAGAGGCCCAAACGCATCAAGAAACCTTGAAGCCATGCTATGGGGTGCATGACCCATCGAGCTGTAAGGTGTGAGCGACAGAATCGAACCTCAACCCCAAAACCCCTCAAAGTCAACATCTCGCGCCCGACAGCCTCACCAAGCATGGGAAAGGCCCTCAACCCCAGAAAAGACTGTGACTCTTCCTTGCCGCTGCCCAGGCGTGGCACGGGAGAGGGCGTGGGGCCGGGGGACCCTGCCAAAGCCAACGAAACGCAGGGTACTTTTCGGGGGCTAAAGTTACAGGGAGCTGCGGAGCTGCCTTTTTGAATAGGGTTTAGGGTTTATCTCGACAGGACAGAATCCCAGCACGCCCTTGTTCAACATTTCTGTTCGGTTGGAGGGTTTCCGCTCGGGATCCGTCAGCACATGTCGTATGAAGCCATGTGAGGTCCCGTACTTAGGCATACGTTTGGAAGCCCTTCACCTCCTTGGGGGGCGAGGGTAGGGGGCGCAGGCGGGGTTAGAGAATCTGTGAACCCTCGTCCCTAAATCCTGCAACGTTCAGTGTCAACTTCCGAACTCCCGGTTCGTTGACAGGAAACCCTCATGAAACCCTTACAAAGCCCTTCAGGCCCCTTGCAGAACCTTGTAGAACGTTTGTAGGACCCTGACGGCCCTAACGAGCCCTTACAGAGAACCTTCACCCTATACCCGCCCCTCACTCTTGCAGATCCCAGATAAAACCCTTCAAGAGCCCTTGCAGAGCCAGTACAGTAAAGCCTTATACAAGCCCTATAGAACCTTTATGAAACCGATGGGAACGCAAGTATGGAAACCTAAACGAAGCCCTTAAACACGTCGGAAGCTAAACCCTAAGTACCACCTATGGCCCAAAAACGACCTGCCCGCTTAAGGAACTATATAGAGAAACCATAACAAGGAACCCTAAGAAGGTAGGTCTTTGCGGATACAGGTATGTAAATCTTAAACCCTTATGACCCTCTAAAACGCTTCTCAGGCCTCTGGCCGGGGGGTCGTGGCCCCAGGTGTCTGTTGGAGCAGCACTGCTTCGTGACGCAATGGTTTAGTTTAACCCCAGGTTTTTGTTGGCAAGGACTTCGAACGTTTAGGGTTTGGGGTTTCAGGATTTAGAGCTTTCCTTGCAGGGCGAAGTTGGTGGAGGGTTAAAAGGCTTTCGGCCCCAATAGGGCCGTTATTTTCAATTGAAGGATTTCACAATGTTGAAGTTCAAGCTAAGGTCCTGGCTTTCTCGTACAGACGTATGTATCAGGTGTAGTCATACACGTTGACAGGAAAGACGCAGGTCACCAAGGCCAGAACCACTGAAAAAGTATCGGTTTGGTTTATCTTTCCCATGCTAAGTGTTTATGGAGCCTTCGGGTACACTGTTGGCGGAGCTGTGGGTACTCCCCTAAACCCTAAAACCCTAAACCCTAAAGCCCTAAACCTCTTCAATAAAGCTGAGAGACTGTTCGATGCTGCTGCATCATTGCTCGGAGGATTCGGGAATCAGGGGCGGGCCTCGGGTGTACGGGCTGAGGGGCTAAATTGTGGTGGCCTTAAGAATGAGAACAGGGCTTTGAGGTCGACTCTGGTCTAATTCGAGCCAGGAACACAAAAATCTGGGTAGTATGGGGGCCTTAAGAATTAGAATAGGGTTTGGTATATTGTATACAACAAGGAACCCCAAACACCCTAGTCCAATTATGAAGGCCCCTTCATTAACTGCCGAGTCTAGGGTTGAATGATTAGCTTCTCGGGTTCGGTGAACCTGAACTCGTGTTGGAAGGTTTAGGCTTAGGTTTGGGTGTAGCAGGGTTTGTGCCATGCTTTCTTCCTGTTTTCTGATCGGTGCATACCCATGCCTTCACTGGATGTTCCAGCTCTTTCATTGAAACTTAAAGTGCACTTTTAGCATAGATCCCGCGTTTCGAGCCCCGAGCCACACACTAAGCTATTCCAAGTTCCGTGCCGGCCGCGGTCATTCCAGGCCACCATAAGGGTTCCCAATATGGGGTGAGCCTATGCTGCATAGTCGCTTCATTGACCCCGCGATTGCAGAGGGCATGACGAAACCCTTTAGAATCTAGAAGCCAGAATATGCAGAACCTCTGCTAAACCTTCAACCCTGAGCACACTCAAGCCGGGCCTCACCGCACATGGATCACGAGCCCAAGGCGCGCCATTCCAAAGAGAAGGGCAATGCCACGAACCTCGCGCTGCGATGAGCCGGGGCCCCGGTTTTGTTCATCGCGTGCAAGTGGCGGGGGTGGGGCGGCGCTGTCATGTCATAGTGCAGTCGCAGCATGTGGTTGATGTAGCAGCAGTTGTGCTTCAACATGTTGGAAGTAATCATGTTTGGAGTTTGAGCCTACCAAACCGAACGAAAACGGACCGCCACGTGGAGACCACGAGCCCCACAAGCCCTTGTGAAAGTCTATCCTCCGCAGTGCATTGCACATGACATGACAAGGCTGTAGAACTACACTCGACATCCTCCCTTCCGACGAGGTATACTGCTGGTATTGTGTTCCGTCTTTTGACCCGTCACGGCTCGCACTCAGGATAGTATTCGAGTCCAACCCCGTGCCGGGCGACCCAGTATCCAGCTTGCGCCCGAAAGTTGTTATGATCTCAGTCGCTGCGACTGCCCTGCCTCGATCTGGCAGTCCCTCGCTTTTCGGATAGCTCTGGAGTAGACGACGTTTAATCTCCTGAAGCCTTCCAAGGGTTCCAAGCCCCCAATCATGTGGTCGAGTAACCTCCAGATTGCGCTTGCGAGGCAAGCTAAACGAAAGGACCGGGCTTCTTAGAACCCCAGAACTTTTGCCGAGGCAAACCGACCTAAGGGGAGTCGGATCCTCGTAGAAGACCAGGGCTAGGCCTTACAAGACTTAGGCTTGCAGCTTTGGGCTGCTGGGGCTGGGGTCCGATGGATGGCTGAGGATTCGACCTCCGGTGCCCTATCCAACTGCCACGGATGAGCGAGGCTCCCAGACCCATGATCAAAGGAAGCTGCAGGTGGGGATTTTAGGGTATATAGGGCTTCTATAAGGCTTCGACAAGGTATATAGACCCTATAAGGCTCCGATAACGGTAACTACCCACCTGAAAATGTCCTAGAACATGAGAGGTATCGAAGAGGTATCGTGGGCGTCCCTGTTGACATTGCACCAGCATCCTGCTGCACCAGCATCCTGCTGGTTGCTAGCTGTTCCCCAGGCCTGTATCCCAAAAACATAAGGCCTGCACCCTGAACCCTAAACCCTATAAACCCTACACCCTAAACCCTAAACCCCCACAGCCCCTCCCTTGGAGGATGTTCGACGCCTCTGTGGCTTCGGTGGAGGGTTCGGGCTCTGCAAGGCGAGTGAAATTCCATTTACTCGGTTCACGAATTCTCAGAGCTTGGGCACTTGACGTAACTGTTTAGGGTTTAAGGGTTTAGGGTTTAGGGTAGCCTGGGCTTAGGGTTTAGGGTTTAGGGTTTAGCCTTTCTAAAGGTTTTGGGTTGTCGGCTGGAGGTTCTAACGTTTGGGACTTCCGGGTGCAAGCTGCCGTTAGCTCTTTAGTGTGGTACTTGCTGCGGCCTCAGCAACGCAAAGCAGGCAGGGGACAACGCACTAATTATGCCCAGCAGCAATCAATTGACCGCAATCTGCACAAGACACGAAGTCTAATTCCATATATATATATTTTTTTTTTATTCACATACATGCATATAAGCTGAAGGGAAGTTCCTGCCCATGGCCACCAACCCCTCCAAGCTATGCAAGAGCATGCCGGGAAGTCCTAGACTTATAATAAGAAAAGAGTCGTGTATTCCATGTCTAACCCTCACCCCGGGGCTCACCTGAAACTCTCAACTTTTGCCCAGGTCGTTCACAAAAGAGGCTCACGCTTCGGAGGCTGATGCCCGCTGGGAGCCACGTGTGGGCTGGACACCCCGCCCTTTGATGGCAAGGGAATCTGGCGCTTGAAGCACCTGTCAGTCAGTCGTAGAAGTTCCTTGAAGAACAACTTTCACCCGGGCCTATGAATCTTAGACTGTGATTCGCGGTGTGGAGTTGGCGATTTCTTGTTCACAACTAGACGGCAAGCATTGGTTAATCATGGCCTATCGAGGCATCTATTTTGTGCATATGGGCCCGCGCTAGCAGACGAAAGCAGTGTGACCTTGCCGTTGAACAAAGAGTCACGGCAGGCCATGCTTGAAGTGCAAAGAAGCACTACCAGTAGCGGCTGTAGTCACGGATGCCTCCGGGTTGGCATGTCAAGACATCTTGGTGCACCTGCAGGTGTAGACAACGTGAGCATCCCTACAGCAGCCTCCATCCGTTCAGTACTTGTGTGTGTGCAAGTTCATCCTTGCAGGCTTATTTTCCTGCTAGTTTGTGTTTGTCATGCGTGGGTGCAGCCAACCAGGTGGCAGAAGATGCGGTACACTCCACGGTATTCTAGGGTCGTGTTTCGACGTCCGAAAGCCTACCGTGCAGCAGCTGCCAGGTGCAAGGTTTGCGTTATGAAGGTTGCCATACACGCACACATACCTACATATCCCTTGCATGCATGCCTGCATGCATACATGCTTACACTGCTTACTTTCTTGCTTATTTACATGCATACATACATACATACATACATACATACATACATACATACATACATACGACATACATACATACATACATACATATATACATACATACATGTCGACATGTACATTTTATGATGCATTCAAATAAATCACAGGCAGTTGCGCCTTCTCGGGTAATTGTGTCTGCATTGCATCCTGTGCGAAGTTCAGGAGGCTGTGTAAGGAGCAGACAGTTCTACGGCTCCACGCCATCATCCATGGCACTTGTTTCAAGAGACTTCTACAGCGAAGGCAAAAGCAACCTTCGCAATGTGCGCCAATCACACGCTATTGAACTAGTAGGCAGACGCCTGAAGCTTTAGACTAGTACATGTTTGAGTTTAAGATATGCTTCTTTAAGGCAGACTCAAGCTTCGTGCAGCCGAGAAAGGCCGTAATCATTCATCAAGTAAGGTTCGGGGCCTTGAGATGTATAGGGTCTAATGTTGAGGCAACTCCAACCACAGCTAAGCCCTTGCGTTGAGTGTTGAGACTCTGAAGCCTACAACGGCCCGAATATAGGGCCTTAATAATTACCTATACTATTTTGGGGGGTTCCTTATCATAATTATAGTATATGGGCCCCAAAATCCTGCTCTAATTATTAAGGCGCACTGTGCTGTAGGGCGGAGTAGCAACTTTAGAAATGTAGAAGCAAGCATTCAGGTTCTTGTATAAGTATAGAAGCGGCCTACCCGAACCTCAAAACTCGGTATTATTCAGATCCCATGCCCACAGGCTCCTAAGTAGTTCCTTTATCTGGTTCATATTTAGAATTTTATAAGGTAATCCCCAAAAGGAAC
>CAJNJA010027520.1:15425-31733 GCA_905231915.1 Symbiodinium necroappetens | reverse complement strand
CACACACCCACACCCACACCCACACCCACACCCACACCCACACCCACACCCACACCCACACCCACACCCACACCCACACCCACACCCACACCCACACCCACACCCACACCCACACCCACACCCACACGCACACGCACACGCACACGCACACGCACACGCACACGCACACGCACACGCACACGCACACACACACACATGCACACACTCACTCCCACTCCCAGTGCTTTGTTCTATTGTGTGAAGGGAATAAGAAAATCATGTAATGAAACGAATGCTCCGCGTGTGATTGAATTGAATGAATTAAACCATGAGATTTCTTCACTGTCTATTTAATTCAACATCACGCACGATCGGGCAGAAGTGAACCAAAAGAAATTAAATATATAAAAAAGACCGCTATCATCTTTGTTCACCAGGCAAGGGTTAACATTACAAACCTAGGCTAATGTTGTGGTTCTTTCTAGGGTCTCTTGATTGGGTGCTTTTGAAGGAGAAGTTTTATGGATGAGTTTAATCATGTCGCTCTGGCTCTCTCCCTCTTTGATTGACTGAGGCTCAGGAGTCATCTTGGCCCGGTATATTGCTCGCCAAGGTCTTGCGGGCCTGTTCCAAGCAATTCTTTGAAGCTTCAAGATTGGGTGCTTGGGTCCAGTGGTGCCAAAGATGCAAAAAGTCTTTCATGGCTAGGTTTTAGACGGGCTTTCCGTTTCTTCACAGTGTTCTGTGTGTCAATAGGCCATGGGTCGTACATTACTGCGACCTCTTGGCCTCGTGCCTCTTACTTAGTCTACCAGCGGTAGCAGACTCTCGTTAAGAAGGGATGGGCGGTTCATACCCGGCGATTGACCGAGGATCACGAGAAATCTTTCTGGCCCGAAGTGATCGCAGCATCATGCACACGCAGCTAGATTGAAGCATGTGTTCAGTAAAGCACGTTGCAGCACACTTCTAATCCTGCTCACATGCATTGTCCACATGAGTTGACATGAATCCATGTCGGCAGTGCCCTTGGCAAAAACTCTCCAGGGCTTCTGGCATCTTCGCGTCAGCCGCTGCGAGTGTCAGTGCCTGATGCCTCCTTTGTGCTTCCGTGCGTTAACATGTCTGCAGAGTATGCATCTTCAGTCGGTGCATCCGGCGGCACATCCAATATCTATGAACAAACGGCATGGAACTGAATCAGGCTTGAGATTGGTTGTGGCAGCTCTGCGCTGCCCTCGCTCGTCACCTCCTGCCTACCAGGCCGGTCGCGACTGCATCGGTTCATTGTCGGTTCGGGTTGGTGATGATGACTTGCTTGAACCTCTAACAGGCTGTAGCACTGTAGGCGTTCACAGCATGAAGTTTTTCGCATGAGGGCAAAGACTTCTGTGGGTGCCTGTCTGGCTTCGGGCTTGTATTGGTGTGCTTGTCCTTGTGCCTGCAATTGTACGGGTCGGGAAGCAGCAAGCGCACGGGCGCGGAGTCCTTAACGAGTGTCTAAGATTGGCATCCCTGCTAAGTCCTTGTCCAAGCAGTCCAGAATTGGCAAAAACTCGAGTAGCCCGGGTGTGCAGCCCGGATGCAATGCGGAGGCACCGAAGTGGTGGCCACAGATTTGCCCGAGGCAGGCCCGTGGATTCAGCTATGCAGAGTTCGGGTCCGGAAAGGTGGCCGCAAGCTGAAAGTACCCGATTCATGGCAACTTGAGCCGCCTTAGCCTGCGAAACCAGATTGTTGCTGCAGGTTGTCGAGTTAGCTGTGCAGAACCGCAAGCACAACCAGCTGGTGCTGAGTGAATCAGGCCTGGAATTGAATGTGCTTCTCCCCTAAGATCTGGCAGTTGGCGCAACTCCGGAGACTCAAACTCGACAAACGGCAAACAGCTTGTGTCGAAGCCTCCGTATGCTTTTTCAGAGCAACACTCGGTAGGAAGAAAGCTGGATGCTAAGCCCCTTTAAGGTGCCTCCGACGTGCTTTTTCTCAGCCATGACTACAGCCAGGCACCCTGGGAGGGGGGCCATGCCACTTTACCTCCTACGCCGTCCGCCTTCAGGGCAAGCCTAAATGTAAGCTGGTGCTTTGGGATGGCTGCTGTCAATTAATGCTTTCTTACTGTTCCTATGAAGTGCATAATAGAGGGGGCGGAACCCGAGCGTTGGTTGCGCCTGTACAGGCAATCGATCCAGGTTGTCGGATTCGAGTATCCGCGGTTTTTCTCCTGACCCGTGCAGGCCGCATATGTGGAAGGAGCGCCCTTCGATGTCCTGCTCTTGGCAGACCTCCTCTACGATGGTGCCCTCCAGGTCCGTGGCCGCGGCCGCGTTACGAGATCTCGGGTTTGCCCTATTGCTCCTGCGGGATGTATTGGGGTTGTGTTCTTGTTTAGTGCTTTCAGGGCCCCCTGCAAAACCCAACTCAGCGCCACAATCGACCATCGCGTTGTGGTGCATGCGCTTACCCTCAGACCAGGACCTTGTGCAGGGGTAGGAAAGCTCGCGTGAGACGGCATCCCCAACCCAGGCCCCGAGAATGAAGCACTCAACCCCCGAACGGGGGCTTATCCAAGCCGTCATTCCCAAAGAGCATATTGCAAGTATTGAAACTCCCAATGCCGCACGACTCAGTCGGCCCATCGCATAGCAAGCCTTCCGGGCCTTCGCATCTCGAGCCCTAAACCTCAGGCTAGGCCATAGTGCCACCCGGGTTTGGCTAGCCAAGCCGGCTCGAAACAGGTTTTGCTTGGAAGTTAAACCCACCTGCGTTGCATTGAAACTCGGTGAGGAAGCCTTGCTCTCCAGTGTGGCAGCCTGCGTCTGGGAGCCCATGGGGCAGAAACACTTGCATGGATCGTGTCAGGGACGGGAAGACTTGCCGCTTTTGAGGGCGACAGGCAGCGAGGTGCTTGGTTCTGCCTTCCACCGGTCGATGAGATGACCTGCAGCCACTGCAACATGTATGGGCCCGCAGCAACATCAAAGCTCATGCTCATTGTGGGTGGCCGAGGTGCAGCCTGATGGGGGCGTTGCCTTCGTCGCATACAAGGCCGGAGAACAGCTTCGAGCTCATGGTGACAAATCGATTTGGGGTTACAGCTGCATAGCAGCACAAGGTGCACAGGACAGTAGCGCCCGCGTGGGTGAAAGTAAAGATCAGGGCTGTCAGAAGCCTTTGAGTTGTCGCTGGAATCAGGAACGAGATGCGGCCGTGGAGCCGGGAGCTCAAGTTAGCTGGCAACTCTCCGGCATCAAGCATCCTTGACTTGTCTTTCTGCCAGACGATTGTCTCTGCACTGTCACTTGTGCAATTGTCCCCCCAGCCTTCATGTGGTGGAAAATCCGCAAGCCTCTGTCGACACGCTTGACAGAATTGATGAGCAGCCAGATGAGAGACATTTTAAAGACTGTGCAGATATACCCATGACTTTCCTTGGATGCCGCATTTCAAGCGAGCTGCATCCTGGAGTGAGACCTTAGGTCGGCTTTCTTCACGAGCTTGAGCCGCCCTGGAGCCTCAGCCAGCTGCTCTGGGCGGAGGAAGACGACTTGAAAGTCCCCGTGCCTGCTGTGGTGGTCTGGGGGTGTTCTTGGCCTTTCTTTTTGCGAGTTCTCGGAGTTCCGATTGCGGGTAAGGCGGACGTCGCCGACGTGGAGTTGTGCGAAGGCGACACCGAGGAGATGCTTTGAAGGGGCTTGGCCCGGTGCTCACTTCGGAAGTCACATCCAGGATGGCGGTGAGACCAATTGTAGAGGCTGCATCTCCCGTGCATCGCAACCGCTCTGGTCAGGCTGCTAGGTATCTCGACTTTCCACCCTCCCACCTCCCATTCAGCTTGTAGGAGTGGGCGCATGCCGAGTGCCCTGCTATTTGTTGCTCTCATCTGCTTCTAATTCGCGGAGTCGCGGAGTTTTTTGCAGGACCTGGACGCAACCGGCCTACGGCTGAAGAAGGCGGGCCCGGCCGCTTCGCTTCAACCGGCTTTACGGGTGAGCAGCTGAATCGAGGAAATGCTAGGAATTCGGGTCCCGAGGGTTTGACTGCCAGGTCCAGTTCCGTCCGCCGAAGCAGGCCAGAGCATGCTTGTTCCGTGTTCGAAAAATCTGGTTGTCGTAATGCGGGCAGTTGCCCCACCAGATTGTTCAACCTGATCCTCGGGTGCTTGGGAATCCGGTGTACCTTCCGCGTCACGGTCCCTTATCGGCAAACGTCAACGAGCCTTAATCAAATAATTAGTTAATTAACTAGTTCATTAATTAACGAACTAAGTAGTCAATTAATTAATGACTTAACCAATTAATTAGTTAGTTCGGGAGGCAAAATTCGTTAGTTAGTTAGTTAGTTAGTTAGTTAGTTAGTTAGTTAGTTAGTTAATTGATTAATTAGTTAGTTGATTAATCGATTTATGTGCATATATATGTATATGTATATGTATATATATATATATGTATACATATATATATATAATGTGTGTGTGTGTGTTTGTGTGTGTGTGTCCACCTCGCCAAATTCGACCTTGCTTGAGCGACCCCCCTCAATGCAATGTGTGGAGGTCGTGGGCCAGATCGAACACACTTGCACTGGCCTTTACCTGTGATGGCAGATGTGCAGTGCAAAAAAGACCGTGAGAAGCCTGATTGGTGACGTGAGAGTTCTAGTCTAGTCATGTGCTGAAGAAGCCAGCTCAAGTCAATTCCGTGATGCAAAGCGGCCCACACCGCGCAAAGCTGCAAGCTCTACGCTCGCGCACGCTGTGGCTTGTCATGTTGGTCCTTGGCTCAGAGCGGGGGCAGTTCAAAGCCGGTGCGCGGCCGTCTGCCCTTGCCTCAGGCAGTTGATTCCGGGTGCGAGTTTTGTTTCGCAGCAGTCTAGTGTATCGGGGTTGAGTTGAAGTGTCCGGGTCATGGCTTATATAGTTGCAAGTGCGCACGAGTAAGTAGTAGGGGCCCAGGTCACTGAAGAGATAATCTCAGGATATTTGGCGCGGCAACCTTTTTTTGGCTTCAGAGTCTTTCCAGGACTACGGGCAGTGCACCCCGAGCAGCGGTAGCGAGATCTCCTGACAAGCAGGGGTGAGGCAACAATTCCTCGTGGATCATTGGTGTGTTGGCTGAACACTGTAGGTCACTGTAGGTATTTTCAATAGTTTTCAATATGCTGGAGCAGGGAGCACACCAGCCAGGCCCTGATGAGGCTGCTGACGCACAACCTGCTGCAATGCCGCTCGGTCTTGTTTCGGCACCACCGGGACGGGGCTTTGCCAGGCGACTGCATAATGAAAACTGGCATGACACTGTCAACGAAATGATTAGCCCGACATCAACAGCCAACAGCACTTCGACACCAAGTCATGCTGTTCGCAGTGCCGATGCCAGGCAATAAGAAAGGCGTCCAAAAGGGCTACCCGCTTATCATCCAAGCGACAGCCATGAAATACGAGGACGCGTTCCCGCACCATAGCTACTGGCTGGACGAACAAAAAGTGAGGAGATGTCCTAAGCCAATCGCCGAAGTTGCAAACACCACACCAGGAGAGTCCCTTTGACAAAGACTTCGTCAGCGCCATGATTCCAAAGCTCGAATATGACGCTTTGCTGAAGGCGTGCTGCTGCTTTCGATGGTCGCAGCACTTTGCACATGCTACTACTCAAGGTCGTGCTGTAATCAAACCAAGCCGGCATGTCCATCCTTGTATGACACTCTTTCGGCTGCCCCTTTCGCAGCTGTCGGGAAGCCTCTGCTCCAAGTCGCAGGCCTTGTCTGAAGTCCGAGCATGCCCGAACATCGCAGGAAGAGAGGCGCTGCGGCCTTGGCTTTTGCCATGGAATTGTGTCTCCTGTCTTTTAGGTCAGAAACTAACGGTTTCGAGCCTTTTGTGCTGCTTTTGTCCGAGATTCCGCCAAGGCTGGCAACCATGCCGGAGCTGCCCTCTTCGCTGCCATCGAATCATGCGTCTTCGACGAAAAAGGGGGGGAGTTTCGTTATTGCCGTAGCAGTACATCCTACCCTTGCCAGCTATGATGAAGTGAAACTCTGGAAGAGCATGCTGTTGGAGCGCCTCGGGCTTCCCATGGCTTTGACCAGTTTCGACTCGAGCATAAATTCCGAAAGCACCCTAAGTTAATCCGTTAAGGGTCCCGGACTTGTTTATTATCCCACTCAGGAGAGCAACGAAGACTTCTTGAAAACGTTGCATGCAAGTGGCTCAGAAAGGTCAGGCCAGGCACACAAAGAGTACTGCCGCGGTGGCGGGCAGCGAGGTAGTAGGCCGTGTGTCCTCCCGACCGACCATCTCCAGCCACACATTGCCTATACCAGTGCTGAGGTGGTTCTTTTCGATCTGCATTTGATAGAAGGCAAGCTGGTTTGCCTGAACCTCGGCCGCTCAAGCTTTCCGGAAAAACGACCGTAGCATCAAGGCATGTGTTTGGTAGGTATCCCTCGAAGATGCCTGAGAGACACTGGAAGCTCCGACGCAATGCCGCTGAGGCCCTGAGTCTGGCAGGGAGTTCCCAGTCAATGCTTGGGGCCCAAGACGGCAGAGAAACAGCTCTTGGGTAAGTTTGAGGGAGAGAGGCGGGACTCTTGGGATCCTCTGGGATCTTCGACGGCTTTCCTCTTGGGGCTCGTGAAAACACGTGTGTAAGCTTGCACTCCGGTTGGTGCTTGGGGTAATTGGTACCGCTCCATCCAAGACTCCAGCTGGCTCGTCCTGTGGTGTGTAGTCGCAGAGGGTAGGACTTGTCGTGGCTACACCCGAGGACAGCATTCCAAACATGCTGCTCAACGATGACGAGGTATAGCTGCGTGTTATGCACTGCGACGGCCCTGTCGCCATAAGCCGTGGGCAAAAATGAGTGTGCATGCTGCGTTAGCCAACATCATGCCTTCCCGGCACGCATCTTAAGCTCAGGTCTTGGATCTTCCCGGCTCGTTATACCAGTCCGGCTCAAGGTGCCGCAGTTTGAAGCGCTAAGTTCCACGCCGGCCCTCGGAAGCCAGAGCGGATCCCTCCGAAAGAAAGCCCTCCGAGATGTGAACTTCAGAATGTATGCGCACAGATTCGAAGGGTCCGCCTGGCAGACGGGAAATCTTTTGACGTGGCACGGCTCTGGAATCTCGCCTGGAACCATTCGATTTAATCTGTGAGCCCTGGGGGGTTTGAGGACTGCCTTTTCTTGCACGGGCGAGACTCCGGCTGACGTAGCCGGTCTCGGCGGGTGAGCGAATCAGATTCGCTGCTGGACCACTTTGCTCACCTTCCACTGCAAGCTGCCCTGTATTTGGGTGGAGTGTACCTTAGTCGCTGGCACACTGGAGGTCATGTCCTACTCATGGGTGGTGTCTCAATATCCTGTACATCTTCGGTACCACGTAGGGCATCAAGTTACGTCGTGCTGGTTTATCCAGAAGTAAGGGTTTTCTACAATAGTCATTATGTGGGGCAAGCTGTGCAGCTTTTCAGATTGGAACGTATGTTTAGTCTAGTGTCATCCAGCACCGCTCTGCTATGCCTAGAATTTGATCTACCCTTCCAGTCTTGTTCAACTACGTGTTCCAGTTTTTTGGTTAAATGTCCTGTTCGTGCGAACTCCATGTCCAGTATAGGGTATAAGTTGTATTCATTAGGTGTTAACTTGTGAATTATTTTCCATTGTGCTGGCTGTTCTGGGACAGTCATGCGGAGAGTTGCCTGCCACTGATCAGGCAAGCTCTCCCTCCGGACTCGCGAAGAAACCAAGCAGCTGAATATGAAGCGTGGCCCACGAGTCAATTCTTTCATCAACGTGTTTTTGAAATTGAGTCCAGAGACTGTCTCTGGCTGACCGTAGTCGTGGAGCTTGCCGTCGGGCCGTGTCCGCTGCTGCTGCGCAGGAACCAGACGGTTGAGACGTTCGCTTGAGGTTTCCATGAACATCAGGGAAGGTCATGTTTGTGGTTTGTCTAGATGCGTACAGCTTAAATGCGCAACTGCATGAGGCTTCGAGAGGCCACCTGCGCATTCGAGACCCTCTAGCTTGGAAACCCTTCTTTCGCAGTTCGTGGATCCTGCTCTTATCTGATCTGTGTGTGGATCGAATTAAGTTAAAATGCAATAGGTTCTCTCGTCCTTTCTGTCTCTTCTCGTTGCGACAGAATCCTATGACCCCAGCGCGTGGTGGCCTGAACACTGTGAACACGATTCAACTCTCCCCATGTGTCTGGTGGGGTGTCTAGCTGCAGTTCGAGATGGTAAGTATCAAGCGTAGCTGTTGGAGGTCTACGATTCTCAACAGCATAGGGGCCTCCCCTCACTTGGTACAGCACTTGCTGGCTGGCTCTCGACAGGACCTGATTGATCCAGCTTAAATGCGCCGGCAGAGGACGGCTTTCTTCTTGAGCGTCCGTAACTAAATCCCGAACTGAGTCTAGAGATTTGTGAGCGGTGAGAGGGTGGCTGAGTGAGTCGTGAAGCACGGAGGGAGTGACAGGATAAGTCCAGGTTCGGAAAGGGCCAGCATGCGGTGAATAGTGTTTCGTGTCGGGAGGGGTATACTTTCTGCATCTTTCTGCAGCCTCGGTCATTGCCTTCACATGGCAGCCTAAACGCAGAATGTTCGGTGGGGAACCGGAACGGTTGACTGCTGTTTCAGGACATCTTCCGCATCCGACAGCAAGTCCCAAGCAAAGGCATCAACCACTTTCGAGGACCGTGGACAGTACTTGTGCTGTGACGTGCCCTGTCTTGGCAATTGGACTTGCTGATGGTTCACTAATCCCGCTCTACCACGGACCATCTTTCCAGTCGATTGTCTAGTTGTCTTGAAGACCTGTGTGGAAAACGTTCTGCTTCCATAACTAGGCAAAGCCAGAACTACATGCAGAGCTCCAAGTTAAAACTCGGGATCCCACAGAAGACAGGCATCAAGAAGTTTAAGAATTAATAACTTTAGTAGAGGACGCACATCAGTGAATACTGTACGCGAGTGCACGAGAGCCTGCGTTTTGCCTCTTGGAAGGAGCCGGTGGTAGAGTCGGACCACGATGACAAGGTTGGGGCAGTGGATCTTGCGCCTCGAGCCCTAAAATGTAGTACAACATGTAATAATAGTACCGTTCTTGCCAACATAATGAGGCAGACGTTGGTGTAAGTGCCACGTAAGCAGCATAGGATGAGTAGCATGAGCTTACCTACGATATGTCTATTGCGTACTTGCTCATGTGTGGGCACAAGCGCACACACGCACCCCTTGAGATACATATGAAGTATTGAAATATACTGGATTGCAAATCTTAGCCGCGTGCGTGGATCTGTCTAGAGAAGCGTGCATCTCGCTCTCTCGCTCTCGCTCGCTCTCTCGCTCTCTCTCTCTCGCTCTCTCTCTCTCTCTCTCTCTCTCTCTCCTTCTATTTTTGGAGGTATGCTTCGCTCCAGTAGTTGAGAGAGGGTTGAATCATGTTGAACTAGCGGATGGGACGATCTTCGCAGGTGTCCTTCAAAGAGATCATGGAGAAAATCTCCGAGGCCCGGAGAATAGCGGCGATTCCCGAGAGCAGGCGCTGGTAGGACAAGTTTACTCGAAGAGCCCCTCGGGCACCGAGGGAATTTCCAACCGAACATAGAGGTTTTTGGTCACACTATTGCGCGTCCCTCATTCCCTAATTAGATATTTGATCGGGGTTGTTACCAGGTACTTCGACGGGTTGTTGGACCGGAGCTTCAGGGAACCGGTTTTCAATGTTCAGATGAAGGCGGAACTTCATTTCTGAAGATGGGATGGCCTTGACTGGTACTTCCTAGGTGCTTTACATGCCCATCTCCATGAAGCCATGCAAGATATTGGAATTGGGGTTGGACGTTTTTACGAGCACCAGTGTGCAGAGCTTGAAAGAGGCGACCTCTCGAAGACCAAGTGAGGGACCCAGCCACCGCCAGTCTGGTGAAGCCCGAAGTGTCTCAAGTCTCAAACGACATGGGATTGCCGGTGTCAGTTTCAGGATATCACTTGCAACAGCTGCATGGTTCATTGTCGGTTTATTCGGGTCCAGTACGTTTCGCAGTGAGGTTGTGACAGCAAGCAGGGTTCCTCACGTTCGAGAGTTCCTCAGGCTTGGCCGCCCGTTTACTGGCGCAATGCGCCTCTATGAATCTATACTATTACATCTCAACAGAGTTCAGAAGGCAGCTGTGTTCACCGCGTCGGCATTTTTGATGAAGATCTCTTCCACGGAGGCTGCTTCTACTGTAGCACGGCCAGCGGGGGAGGGCAACCATGGTTGCAGACATCGAGCAGTAACACGCGCTTGTTGCAAGTTGACTTACCAGGACCTTTGACTCACTGTTTCGCACGCGCCTCCGGATGTCTGGGCGCTGAGGTCAGTATACGGCAAAGGCCAGAGGCTCATTTTCTGTCGCTGTGGCGGGAACTCTCCGTGGAGTCGAACGCCGGCCAGGATGTAACCAAAATGTAGAATGTAGAGACATTCACTCCAGCCCGCTGCACATCCTGGGACGGATCAAATTCTTCGACAGTCTTCATGGTAGAGTTTTCAGGCTCAGGCTTTGTGATTCGGCGCTTGGAGTTTGAGGCGGCGCGCACACTGTCAAGAACATGCAAGAACGATACATAAGCTGGCACGCATCTCGCTTTCGTGGCCTGTAGATGTCAAGCCGAAGAAACTGCTTCTTAAGTAGAGACTTGAAGTATAAGTGCAGGCCTACAGCCACAAAACTCACCGTATCAGGTCCTCCCGGGCGTGTTGCCGTTTGGCGCCTGGGACACGGACCGAGAGACATTTTGTTGTTTTCGCGACAGCTTGGGGTGTCAGCGGCCTTATGCAGGGTGTAACATTGTAGAGTCGCGATATAACGAGGGCTTGTGGAGGTTCTGGCTGACTTTGGGGGCCCTCCGTCCAGTGACGCCGCCTTGTGCTCGTGTAGCGAGTCTAGCTTAGCTTCTATCCGCAGTGCACATTGTCGACTAATTTCGGTCTTTCCAGTCCCGCACCTACCGCAAAAGCCGGAACACAGGATTCAGTGGAAAATGCTGCGCTACGTTGGGTTTTTGTGGATTTTCGCGCATCACGCTCTCGCCGGCCACACTATTCGGCTTCTCGGGTCTCGCAATGGTCTCGAGATCCGAAGAAAGTTCGGCCAAGTTGGAGATCGTGCTCGCACGACAGCTGCTTGCGTTTTTGGAGTTCGACGCGATTTCCACCTCCAAGAATCGCTTTTCGGACCCATGGGGTGGTAAGCCAGTTTTTCCGTCGATGCAATTTCAACTGCAACACCCCACGACCTCTGACAGCCATCGCTTCATCCAAAAGGAAACTCTCAACCGTAGTATGGGAGATTTCGTGGCAAAATGTTCTGTTCACAGGTGGCTGGAAGGCATGAATGAACGGTCTGGCGTGGGACTTCGATGGGAGCATGCTTTGGTTAATCAGCTTGCTGCTGATGGTAGAGGAGAAGACTGTGTTGGGCTGATGATCATATCGGCTAAACTCCCCAACTATGCTGATGTTGCAAGTCATCGCACGCTTGCCTCCTAGCTTGCGCATGCACCCGAGAATTTTCGTGTGATCACAGTCTATTGTTCGGTCAGCCATCGCATCTGCAGGACAGTGGAGAAGACGAAGATAAGCTGCCTCGACGTCAAACGTCGTCGTGGCCCTGGTGCCCACGTCCAAATCCTGGGCGTCATTACAGCTCTCAGCCAGATGCCGTGCTTTAACGGAGTGAGCAGCAGGCTGCATGCTGTTGGACTTCTCAGCTTCTTGCAAAGGACATGCCAGTTCGACCTGAGGGTGTGGAGACTTGGTTTAGATACATCAGCCAAAAACCCTCAGGTCGGCTGCTTCTCCTGAGGAGGAGGCCGCAAGCCTTTCAAAATCAACGAGGTCGGAGTTTTGGCCTGGCTGTTGCGGCTTCTGTGCTTCCATGCGCTGCGTTGGATAGTTCCAGCTTATGCAACAGAGCTCTTGTCCGTGGTCGTGGCCAGTCTCGGGTTGGTGGTTTCAATGTGTTGCGGTTTTCGGAGGTCTCCTGCTAAGGCCTCGAGGCGTGTAATCAGTGTAGGCATGCCCAATCGAAGAATAAAGGTTCTTCTGCATCTCGCGTCTTGGTCCTCCTCCCTGACTGCAAATGGCCCGGATTGCAGAAGCATCAAAGGCAAGTCGCAGGAACAAACAGCTGAATAAAAAAGAGTCGCAGTTCTGTGGTTGTGAGCATGGAGCTTCCGATGTGTAGAAAAGCTTGACATGTAAATGTAGGCCGGCTTTGAACAACTGTTGCCGCGAAGTACATGCCGAGTTTCGCGCAGTGCCACCGGGTTGATCCAGGCCGATCGCCCCACAGCCGGTGCAGCCGCCGAATCCGTCGGATCTGCATTGGGCCACTTGGTCCAAGGCCGCCTTTGTCTGGTACCTATGCTCGGCTCAAGAGAGGCTTCAGCATGTTCAGTGTCCCTAGTCGGTCTCTCGGTGTGTATATCCTGGGCTTCATCAATACTATAGGTCACACAGTCGCTACCCCAGGATATTTCACAGGCCCGTGTAAATCCGGGTCCAGTCTTTGCCCTCGGGTGCTGTCCAGTGCGACAACGGCACGCATACTTCTACGAAGTCGTGCGCTCCCAGCTATGTCGAGTGCTCCTGCTCAGGCTTCTTGAAAGCATCTGCATGCAGCGCTGGGTACTGCCAGCCACACCATCCCTCACACGGTGGCAGCCAAGATAGACTCTGCTTGGGAGTTGAACGGCACTGGTACTGCGAATAATTTTCACCATCCCTCTTGTTCGAAGATTGAAGCGCAAATGCACAATCTCGAGGGGCTCGAGGTCCTTTTCCGACCCGAGAGGCCGACCCCGGCCTGAAGACCCCAAGTCTGTTCCTCCGGCCTGTCGCTTTCGGAGTCCTTTGCTTGACCAGAGAACATCCCAAGTTCTTCCCAAAACATAATAATTATAGTGCCAATGCCTGTCAGGCCTGCAGGCCCTTCACGCCGAGCACAGAAGTTGGGCGCGGGCCTTACGGTCTGCTCCGAGTCGCCCTTTCTGGGGTTCTGCTTCTTCTGGTTTTTCTTTTGCTAGAGCAACGAAGCCCAGGTTTTACCATCGAGCATGCTGAGCCGCGCATGGCTAGAAATCCGTGAGTAGAGCCGCAAGCCTGTGGCCGACAGGACCTTGAAGCCCAAGCAGCTGAATCTCTGGGAGGCCTGTTCGTGGCTCCTGACTAGCTGAGCGTATGGGCTGGAGAAGGTGTTCTGGATTCTGGAGGGCTCTTGCCCATGATACGGGGCTTTCGAAAGACCAGGGAGCAAGATGAGAGAAGACCCCTCTCAGGAGGAGCGAGTGTTTTCTCCTTCGCGGACGCGCCGCTCCTAGCTGCCTGGATATGCGTGCCAAACTGATATGCTGTGTACTCTGGGGGCCCATCCGAAGAATCGGTGACGAAAAAGCCACAGTCTTCTGGCTCTCGACTCTGTAGACTCACATAGACTCATCTTGTAAGCAACCAGGGGGACGAAAGTTTTCAGAGATGCGACTACAGGATTCAAATCCAGTCCCTGCAAGACGTCGAGTTCTGGGCCGCTGAGGTGGCCAGCTGGGCCGCTCCGCTGCGCGGCGCGTGAGTTTTACGACGACCAGCGCCGTGCGGGGTCCTTGGACCGTGGGCTTGTCGTGCAGGTCTTTATATGAGTTAGCTGGCCCGAACATGAGAAAGAAGAGCAAGTGCTTCTTCACCTTTCAACGGAATTTGCGAGACTCTGGGTATAGAGTTGAAGCCGATTAATTGATGTTTTCCCAATGCAGACATTGCTCCTTGAGCGTGGAGCAACTGGGGTGTCATTGCTTCGGCTGCTGATCCCTGAAATCCTTCCTGCGTGTTCCAGTCTTTCCGAAAGCAACTCTGGCTAGCACAGTCCAAGCCGACATCAACAAAGCAGCAAAACTGCCGCAGGCAACCTAAACCGAGTGTTGAACCAAAGAAAGGCATCCTACCAAGCCTTGCAAGCTGCTCCCTTTCGGGGCAGGTCTCTGAGCATAGCAAGGAGCCCTCAGCCGTCTAACCCTCGACCCATGCCTGCCTTGTGCGAGTGTGCGAGTCGAACCCTCGACCCAGGGACTTCCAGCCTGGCAAGCCGTCAGCTGGAAGCACACGGGACCGCCGGGGCCTTCCAGTCTCTGCAAAGCTCGTTTTGGTCGTGTTGGCGCCTTTCTTTGAAGGTCCTTTCCTGTTCCTCCACGGCTGCGACGGCCAGGTTTCCTCCGGCGGGTCTCGTGCTTTTCAGTGCCAGGACGTCTGCTGCACAGAAGGAAGAAGGATTTAGGTCATATAGGGTAGTGCACGGGTCCAAGGTTTCCAGTTGGGGAGGGCATCCCCAAGTCGTTCTGGCAATGCAGTACCTGGGCCAGGTTCCGCGAATGCACGTGGGTCTGTGGCACTCTCAGGAATGTGCTTGTTACATCTTGTTGCTTTGGGCTGCTGGGAGTTTGTAGCGACATGTGCAACCTACAGCTCACCCAATACATCGGATTAGTTGTCACACCGTTTTGACAGCACATGATAGAAGGCACTCACACTGGAAAATTGATTCTTGCAAGGTGCGCAAGCCCGCTCATGACAACCGCGGTAGGGTGAGGGCCTCGACAAGCTGTGCATAAATTCTGTTGCTGAAGATCGGGAGCAGTGTTGTCATGTGTTCCCTGGAATTGTGATCGCCGTTGCGCGAGCATGAGTTGTTGGCTTTCGCGGTTTTTGGCACTTGTTGGTCCGAACTGCTCGAGCGACCTCAGCCTCAATAAGGGCTTGCTGCAGCGGCTGCATCATACCTAGTCTGCGCCATCTACTATCATAGTGCTTCCGTCAGTTTCTAGTTACGAGCGATTTTCGTCAGGCCCTGGTCAACAGGAGCTGCAGGGCCAACTTTAAGAAGCCTAGCCACCGACTGCAACTTCTGCATCGCTTGAGTCCCCATGGCCACGAGCACAGTGCGTACTGATCTTACAGAGGCGCATTTCAGAGGCCAGGAATCCTTGGTCTCGAGGGCTGCTACATCCATGTACATGCAAACTATAGCATTCGTTCTCCCTGTAAGTGCTTGTACTGCTTTGTCATGCAGTCTCGTTTCCGCTTCAGCAACGAGGTCAGCGCCGTCGCAACACTAACTAGCCATTTACCTATAGTCACTGTTGGGATGTTACGTGTTGATAGTTGCGAAGCCATTGTACTGCTGCTGACGATATGCGACATGTGGACGAGGGTCTTAGGGGCCAAATGTTTGTTTGAATTGACAGAGCCTGTGTCGGTTAGTCGCTTCGAAACAAGAACGGCAGAAGCACGCTGCCTCAACCATGGGCAAGTGTGGGCATTCAACTGATAGGATTGTTTGTGGGACCAGCTTGTCGGAGTCATAAAATGTCATAAAATTTAAACTAAGTCTTGCAAACTCTGGAAATCGGCGCGACTGCAACAGCTCCATGTAAGTCATGCTCGCTATTGCGATCAATTGAAAAGTGCGAAGACCATCGTAAGTTGTGTAGAGATGTAAGACACCAAAACATATGGAAGCATGTCTACAAATTTCCTCAGCACTTTTTGCGCCGGACAGTCTATAGTTGTGTGCGCTGGCTCCACATTTCCAGGCACAAAACTCTCGCACATTCACAGCAACTGAACAATGCTTTGGCGGCCAAACTAGACCAGAGCTGTACGCTTTAGATGGCGACGTGTGACAGTGCATGGGAACCCCGCCTCCAAGCCGGTCCAAAACAGCTTGAGCACATCGTGAGCTGCCATCTCATCATTTAATTTAGCTCAGCGCAGGACGGTGAGATTATAGCCGGCCCCGCCGAACTCAAGTTCGGTGGCCAGGATTCCGTCGCTGCTAATTCGTCATTTAGGGGTCGAGCCCTTTCCCTTCATTTTGTGGTGCTGTTGCTGCTTGGAAAATGGCAGACTTGATTCTACGGGGAAGAAAAACTGGGGAAGTAGTAAGTGAGTGCCACAGCGCCATTGTCGGACAGGCTACGTGCGGAAGGATGAGGCGTGGCCAGAAGATTCTCCAGAATACAAAGCTGGTAACGAGATCGAGAAGCTCGGCATGCACAAGTGTGATGTTAGCAAATCGGGTATTGTACCTGCGGAGCCAATAAGGATGAGGGGCAAGGCTGCCGTGTGGTGCCTTTGAGGCTTCACAGTAGGGTTCAAAGTTAAGAATCCGTTGTGCCCGATGGAATATTATAGCATGGGCGGAGCGGGGCGGGTTGGGGCAGGGCTTACAAAAGCGCTTGGGAGCCTCCTTCCTCCAAAGGACGCCCTAATACATATATATACATATATACACACACA
>CAJNJA010027520.1:0-15354 GCA_905231915.1 Symbiodinium necroappetens | reverse complement strand
ATATATATATATCTCTCTCTGTGTGTGTGTGTGCGTGTGTGTGTGTGTGTGAGTGTGGAGTGGAGTGGAGTGGAGTGGAGTGTAGTGAGATGGCCTGGCCTGGCCTGGCATGGAATGTCTGCTTGCATGCATGTATGTATATGTGCTTGAGTAGGTATACGAGCATGTTTGTTTGTTGGCCTGTCTGTCTGTATGGGCTTTTGGTATGACTCTGACGTAGACCCCGTGCTTGTGAACAGACCCAGCTGCGAAGACATCGTCGAAGACCGGGAACGCCCAAAGCCCCTCACTTGTTCGAGTCGGCGGTGGTCAAATGTTATTTTCATGATGCCGCTGCAGCGGCTACTCCAGTAAAGAACTCGAGATTGGCTTGCAACGCCCTCGCATATGCACTTCGCTCAGGAACCGGAAGCGACCTCCACCCGAGGAGCCTGCTGTCGTGCACCCGCTTTTTGAGTGACAGGGCATCCGGGCATCCCACTGAACCCCTGCGGACCGCTACGGACACTGCCAGACATCATTGCCGGCTGCATACATAAGCAACAGGCATGACATGACACTTACATGAAGTGCCTACTGTAGCCGTCTACTGGTCGAAATTCCCACAGTACTCGCAAGGTGCCTACGAAAAGGCCCGGAATTGAAGGACGTTGTTTGATGCCGACCTCGGGGTTCATAACCCGGCGTACAAAGCCACGAGTTTGCGAGGCCAAACCCTCCAAGTGTCTCTAAACCTTGAAAAAATCACGAAGCCCTTGTGAATCCCGGTAGAAATTCCCGCGCTGAGAGAGGAGGTCCCAGGGGATGCTTTCGACCGGCAGCGCGTCATCCCTGGCTTCGACCAAGGTGGGGGGTTTCTAGGCCAGTATCCCCACAGGTTCTGAATCACATCAGAAGAACCCGCATGCCTCGACTGAAGTGTCCGAGTGTGAGCGACGACATGAGATGCCGTGACTCGCGACTCTTCCTATGGATTGAGAGTTTTGATCAGGAGTCATCGGGAGACAATTATTCTGACGGGTTTGAGATGGTTCGTGGGCTTGGGCCTGGGGCTTACTGAGGGCGCTACTTGGCGTGGCGTTTTGAAATTGTTTTGTTCCGGCGTAGGCTTATAGTGAACTCGAAATCAACGTTCGAGGTTGCGTGTTACATGGCTTGTATATGCATGGCATGAGGCCGTATCAAAATTATTACTGCTTCCACCCTAGAGAGGGAATCACAATGCAGGTCTCATTGAACGGCAAGTTTGCCTTGTGCTGGGTGCGGGAGGAATCGGCCAGAATGTTGCCATGACGTCGCTCGGCGAGATCAACCAACAGACTCGATTGTTCGAATGGGTCGTATAACGTCTTATGTGACATGCTCATCAGGCAGATGTAGCCCAAGTGTAGTCTTTCCTGCTTCCCTACATTTCCGGCACTTGGAAATGTTTCTGTAAGGAAACCGCATGTAACCTTGGGCTGTCCAAGGCTTGCACGCCTGGGCGTTCAGCGGATCATTCTGGTGCCTGCTGGACTTGCATGACTGAAGGGGGGCAAGTCAAGAGAGGCTGTGATCATGAAGGCTTGAGCTTTCAATGGCCGAATGCTTGGAGGTGGACAACGATGTGTATGCTGCCAGTAACTTAACCCGACAGTGCCTCGGGGGCAAGGCCGACGTCGGCAAGAGGATGCTTGGCCTGCCTTCATATGTAAGTATAAGCACAGACAGCAGCACGTGCAGATATTCTGGGTGCACGCCCGCGTGCACGCACGCGCACTCGCACACTCGCAATCGCACGCACGCACGCACAAATCGCGCACAAATCACACACACGCGTGTCATGTCGTGCGAAAAGATGGGACGAAGTTGCGTGAAAGGAAGCATTCTTCCGTGAAGCAACCATATGAAGGAACACTGGTCAAGTCTCATGTCTCCGTTAACAAAGTACACACGTACAGTCCGATTTTTGAGGTACTCGGGCATTCTAATGGTGAAGAAAATATAGTATGATGACATGATGACTTCAGTTAAGCAAGGACCTAAACATGTGCGATGTCTCGGGGAGTCCATGTGGACCGACGGTCGTTAAAGTGACTCCATGTCGGAGTTTTCCTCGGGGGCCTGGCCCATGCAGAGCAGTACTCTGCAGTACTGTACTGTGCTGCCAAACTTGTCCCACATCCAAGGAAGGTAGATGTGGCGAAGGCTGGCCTCGACACTCACAACCTTCGTTCCGAGGCTGTCATGCCGTACTGCTCAACTCCAGCCTGGTTCCTCTTGGTCCACTACGTAATTCATGTCCTTCATGTTCTCTCCCAGTACTTCGTGTATCGTGTGTGGAGGTGACGGCGGTTCACTGCGATGCGCTGTCGGAGTGGCCAAAGATCGTCACTTGATGTGGTGTAGTTTCTGCGGTAGTTGCTGGAGCATCTCTGGCGAGCTCCCGGAGTCCACGCGTATCATGCGTGATTGAAGGTGGAGCTGGCCCGGGAGAGCACCGTCGTCTTCAACGCCATCGACGTGGGGGTCATGTGGGACTATTGCGTGTCGCCCGTCTGAAGATGCAACAGCTCTTGGCTGGAGGCAAGGTCTACCCCAGCGGGATGAAGTCAATCAGCGAGATGTGAGCCATCAAGTACTTGACTCCTGCGCTCCTATGGCCTTGCCAGCTCTTGTGAATTCCGCCCCCCTCTGAAGCTCAGGAACTCCTTATGCAAAGAATTGCGCATCCCATTGTGTGCCGGGCAGTCCTTCGGGTGGAAGCTTCTCCCTTGCAAGATGATTTGGCGGTGCATTTGCCCTTTTTGGGTCTGTGGGATCCAGGCGCTGGTGAGGTGAGGAATTCTGATGTATTTGCAGGATTGTCGACTTTACAACTGTACGTCGGGCCAAGAGTAGAAGCCAAAAGAAAGCCGGGGTTAAGAGTGATCTGCGCTGGGATGGTCCATGCTTGACCTCAAGGGTATCAGGATGTTCCAACTTTCTGGTTTGCGGTCCAAGTGGTTGATCTACAACTGAGACTGGTATGGATTTCCGTGCGAGCTTAGGTTCATGACAGAACTCTACACCGGCCGCCCGCAGGACATCACCAGGGGCTTCCTGAGATCTAAGTCGGCTCGGCGTCTCTGGGCCTTCCGGGTTCGGTATCGGCCTGCAGCTTCTCTGGCGCTGACTGTGCGTGGGATTTGCACTTGCGGAAAGCTTCCTGGACCCTGAGACCGAAGCATGTTCTGGGCTCCAGACTCAAGATGCCACGAGGAAACTCCCAGGTACTCCTACAGTCAGCTGGAGAAGCTGGAGCCTTCCGTTGAACCTCAGGAGGTCTGCGCGTTTTGCTACGACTCCGTGGCTTCGACCTTCGGTGCTGAGCCTCGTCGTAGTTTGGAGGGCCAGCAAGGTTTGAGCGGTTGAAGTGTTGGAGCGCATGTAGGAGCTTGAGGAAGTAGAGCGGATTCAGAGGCGCGGGTTGAAGGGCAAAGCTTCGAAGACCCCGGGCTACGCCAAGTCTACGCGGTGGAGATGAAACCATCGCGCTGTTGGGAGTGCCTGCAGCTACTTCCACGAATGTTGCCACCGCTTCTTGCTACACGACGACACCGACGAGCAGCAGCCGCCGCCCATTACTTACGGTTCACGACCGCCTAGGTAGCAGTCCAAGCCATGTACAGGACAGTCCGAGTTGCGCGAGTCTAACCGGGAGTTCTCGACGGCTTCACGAGGCCAAGAGCGCGGTGGAACGCCCCAATGGTCTTCTCAGCCGCCTTTGTGCCACCGTGAAGGCTGGCTGGACACTGGACGGCAAGTGCCTCTGTAGAGCGGTTGCGAAGTCATCTGCAAGTGAACCTGTGCCGTCATCCACAACTTTCTTTCGTGCTGTGCAGTTCCGCACAGCAGACTTGTGAGAGCAGGCCTCAGGCAGCACACTGCTGTGAAAAAACTGAGCTTGAAGCTGACCTCGATGAGGGTCAGCATCCTACACAGCACACATCTCGCAAGGGCATTTTGTTTTCAGACTCGGAAGGTGAACGAAGACGTGGGCGCAGGGGCCCTGGAAGCGTTCTTGGCGACCGATCGCCAATTTCGGCCGCTCGAACTGCAGTCCCCACCTCCCCCCAGTGGCGGGCAGCAGTCTTATGGTTATGAGAGCATGACTGAAGCCACGGCTGCATTGCTCCATCGCTTAATGACTTATATGTAGATTTAAGCTTAACACTTCATGCCAGCAAGCCCTGCCCCTTCGAACGGTCTATTTTGCGCGCGGGCGGATGAATATTTTATCAGCGAAACTTGACAAAGTCTGGAATGCCCCCTGCAGTATTCGAACCAACAAGTCTCTCCTGTTGAACCATGTTTAAATACATATATATCTTGGTAGGTTCTGGACCATGCAAACAGCAGATAGTCGGCGTGCGCTGTGCCAAGATGCGCTCGTGGGCCGCAACTCTCGAGCCTGGTCCGACAAGCTCTCGCCAAGATGGAGCAGAACTCCCTGCGCCACGTGGTGAGCTTTGAGGTTTTGGGGATGAAAGTCCAGTCCAGAGTGAGCGCTGTTCCTCTGCTGTGCTCTATAAGGCTACGGCTCTTTGGCCGAGGACTTCCTGAGCTTCCTACGGGCCTTTCAGGACAAGAACTCTGAACTCCGATCTTGAAGCGAAGACACGCGAAGCCTTGTTGAGGTTCGAATGGACAGTGGAGAAAGTCCTCAGTTGCGACATGCACCACATACTTCGTTGTAATTATTTGGACTCCCTGCCGCTTCAACTCGAGTTGCCTTCTGAAGAGGCTTCGGTAGCTCCCTGGCGCTGGGAACACTTCCCTCTCACTCCTTTGCAGGAAGAGACCGTCTTCCTGTTGCAACCAGGCGGGGCCGACAGGGCAGGGAACGCTTTAAAGTCGCCTGTTGTGCCACAGCCACCTTCGTGGGTTTTCATTATTATGAAACAGCAATATAGATACTGTATAAGTCACATTGTATGAGCTCAGGCCGGGTCAGCTCCCTGCAGGAGGTGACATTTGTTCCACGGCCAAAGCACGCAGAAACTCGTTATGTGGGCAGCTGGGTGTGCCCCTGCCTATCCTGTGCCGTGACGATGGTATCTCAGTGGGCAGCTCTTCTGACTGCTCCCGTAGAGGAGTTCCTCGTCAAGACGGCCATTCCGCAAACTGTTACATTTAATTTGGACAATGGAATGACCGGGGACGAGCAGCTGGGCTATGAATTCGGGGCTCTTGGCATGCCTCTTGACAAGGCCGAGAGGCGATTCTGCCAGGACGCATGCAACAGCAAGTGCGACGTCTGCGCGTCTGCGACGATGCTGGCAGCCGAGGAGTCGCTGTTTGTTGGCTGCCTTCCCGTGACTTTGGCCCCTGTGCCGGGTATTGTGCAAGATGCACCCAGGTCCTGGCTTCCACCGGAAGGTGCGGAATCTTCAGCTCGGAATGCAGCCACAAAAGAGGTTCTTTTGCGAAAGGGGCCCTTGATCCATCTAGGCGAGGACTACAGCGAAGTAGTCGTGCCGGCCATGCCTGCATTGGATTGGAGGGCAGAACTGAGTGAAGTGCACAGAAGCTGGGCTCCCGAAATCTACGCAATGCCATTGCTGAAAGTGTCCGGCTCGGGCGAGGAGGCAAAGGCGCCCAGTGCCCTTCAAGGCGTTGCGTCTGGCATCAGGTCTGCCCTTGTGAAAGCGCGTGGGAGGTGGTTTCGGCTGAAAGGTTGCGGGAACCGAGACGAAGGCTTTCTCGTCGAGAAGAAGGGAGACAAAGGCGAGCAGACTTTGCGTGGCTGCTGCTTCAAACACACTGCAGACACAGAACTCCGCATGACCGAACTAGTCTGCCAGGTGTTAGGATCTGCCAGGCTGGACTGTGCGAATAGCTCCATGGGTTGCTACCGCTACGAGCAAAAGCCTGGCTGGCCGCTGCCAAAGATCCCTCGCTACTGCGCCGTTTTTGAGACCAAAAGCAATGCCCGGCTGGGGGACCATTTGCTTGGGGGGCTTCTGAGCCTGCTACCCCACATGCTTCCAGATGGCTTCGAGCACTTGGAACAGCGCACGGGCCCTCAAATAGGTAAATAGGTGCTCTTTTACTTTTTTGGAATAATGGGTGCTTATAGCAGGAAGCCGAAATAAATTTCACCGAAGCTCGAGCTTCGGGAGCTCGTTCGGCCTGCAGGTGCCTTCTGCGCGGACGAGGCGAAGAGTCCGGGGAGCTCTTGGAGACTGCGGACCTCGTCTGCTGTGGGATGGCCACCGCCGACGTGCTGGCGCAACTGCAGCAAGCCAAGCGAAGGCACGGGTTTCCGGTTTCCCACGCATTCCCGCTTCAACTTGGCGTTCAGGGTTCGCAAGGGGAGTTGAGGCTGGTTCGGTGTTTATAGCGTGGAACCTTGTTAGGTGTGAGTCCCTCGCACAAGTCATAGCCTAACCTTCTCTCGAAGCTCTAGAAAGGTCTGGGTTTGTAGGAGCTGAAGTGCGAAGCCGCTGAGCCCTAACAAGTTTGGAATTGAGGGAGTTCAGGGACTGAGGCCCACCTCGGCAGTTCGGTTCTCTGCCAACGTCCCAAATATACAGGGAGAGGGCTAGTGTTTCCAATATGTGATCTTCGGTTAAGTTAAGCCCACCGGGCAGAGACTCATGCCCTTCTGAAGTTCTACTTGCACGCAGAGTTCAGAACGCATTCGTACTTCCAGCACTTACGTGCCTCCGAGGTGTCAGAAAACAACGCACTCGCAAGTGACACAGCAACTGCTGAGTGTCGAGACTAGGTGCTAATTCACACGCCGCCTTGTCTGAGGGTGTACAAGCGCGGACAAACATAGATGTAGGATTTTGTGGATGAGGCCTTTCGGAGTAAATCTATCCGCTGAATACCAGCCTTGATTTCCAGCCTACCGGAGCGGCCACCGCCGTCGAGTTCAGCGGTGCCTGCAGTGCCAACAGCCGTGGCTTCCCTGTGCCGCGCTCAGAGCTTGCCGAATCTCGTGTTTCTGGGATCTCCGCCTTCTCTCACGTACACATGATGACTCACCGATTCGGTCGAAGAAGCCACGTTTGCAGTAGGACCTTCGGAAGTCTAAGTACAATTGTCCCAGCCCAGTGCCGAACACTACAATTGTTTCAAAGCCTGAATCGGCCCATTGTCAACAGAAGACAGTTGAGATGTAGCGAGCACGCCCCTTTGAAATTGTAGGTGGGATGCGGTCTGCGCGAGCTTGGCCCAGGGCCTGAGGACCTTGAGCAGCGCCACGGCAGATCTTTTCGTAATGCTGAGGGTTGAGGGCTTGAGGATGATCAGCCGAGTCCTGGATTGCAGGTGTTGTCTTGCAGTGGCACAGGCATGTCCGCAGCCGAGGTGACGAGCCGTCAGTGATCTTGTGTCTTGCTTGCAATATGTCTCTTACTGGATTGCGTGGGCTTGACACCATTCAAGGGATAGGGAACAATCAACGCAGCAAGGCACACTAATCGTGTGGCGGTGTGCCTTCGATCTATCCCATGTTCTTACGGATGCATACGCAGAACGGAATAATTAGATAGGACAGGTGTATACATAATTCGTGCGTGTGTATATACAAGTATAAATATAAATATAAATAAATAAATAAATAAATATATATATACACACACGTACGTCAGAGATAGACTCAGATAGAGATGTACATGTGTAACACCTACATGATGTGCGAACACTTTCTCAGCGTCCTACAGGCGAGAGTCGACAAGAGGAGTACCATTCAGAATCAAGTGCTTGAAGCACCGAGCAGTGAAAGAAACAACTCTTCGCAGGTGGCTCGTTTGGCGATTGGGCTGGGAGTGTGGTGCTACTTTGCGAGTACTCCACGCCTCAGGTTTCTTAAATGCACTGAGTACCCACAGTCCTGAAGAACTCTTGGTCCATTGCCAGCTGTGGGTCTGAGATTCAGACTTGAAGCAGGAAGTATAAGAAGCCACCTAGGCATTGCGTGGGGAACATATCCGGACAGCTGCTTGGCAGCATTGCTACATGAACCTTTCCTGGACTAAGCTGTAGACCCTCGTTGAAAAGTAGTCTTGACAACCGGAAGAGCAGTGGTAAGTGAAAGGTTCCGCAACTGCGACTGCCGCGGCCCATTTCTGAATGACCTTCGACCCCCGTTAAGCTTGTTTTGCTGCTTACGGCTTGCGTTGCGGGAACCCATTGTACATACCGTAGGGGGTCCACTGCAAGAAGGTCTGGGCATCCACTGCAACGCTCACAGCAACAACTTCGCAGCTCCTTGGCCTTTCAACTCGAGGTGTTAGTTTAGCGGTTTTGCGACCCACTCGATTTCTGACTCGTAGAGTCTTCGCCGAAGCTAGGAAAGTTCAGCAGCGGCCTTTTAGCACATGTTGCACCCAGAGCGACATGGCGGAGATGCCGGCAGGGGGCAGTTCGCCAGAACACTTTGTAACTTCCCAACGGCCTGGAGCTTCGGCCCGTAGTGGGCAACAGAGTCGACATAAGAGACATTTACATGCCAAGGCAGGGCTTACGTGTCCGATTCTGCCTAGATGCTGCCCCTCGACTCCGATAGGACAGGCGCCGCAAATGACTGCGCCCAGAGGGCTGAAAGGTCGCGCAGACACCCAGAGGATGAGATGAGCCAGGTACTTGTAAGAGAGAGCGAGCTAATGACCACTCAAACTTGAGCCGCCCTTCAACAAATCCCTTTGCCTTAGGCGCCCCGGAAGCAAAGTCGAATTTACCATGCCGTCGGAAAGCCCTGCCCGAGCAAGCGTCACCCGCAAGACTTTGAGGTGAAGCCTCCAGGATGCGGCCATCAGGAGACGCCTGGAAGCCAAAATGCTTTCAGTGTGCTCGAAACATTTCGCAGGCCTAGCATGTAGTCTTATGATCCTAGAACCAGTGCTATACAATACGTAGAGTCTAGGCCAGACCTGTAGGTCGGGTTTGAGAGCCCGTTTGGGATTCGAAGCGACAGGGTGCACCGGGTGCACTGAAGAGCTCCAGGGGTCTCCCAAGCAAATCTGTGATATTTCGTGGCATTAAGGACATTCCTGGCTGCCTTGGATTTCGACATGGCCTTCACGAGGTGAGAGTCCAAGACATGAAGGGCTTCGGAGTCAGACTCATGCAGATCTAGAGATGATGCACTATTTTGGCTTCACGTTCTCTTGTGTTTCACTTTCACAGGCCTTGACTTCGAAGGACGATCCATCAGTTTAGAATCCTATTCGATGGCAACTCCGACGAAGACTATGCGGTGTTCGGAAGCTAGGCTACCATGACAAATGCCAGGCTAGGCGGGTCTATTCAATTCCTTTCGAGTCCTTGGAGTCTTCGGACGAGCAATCAGCGCGCTCGGTTCCTAAAGCCCGAAGTGTGAAGCATGCAGCGACGAAGGGAAGGACATTGCTATGCAGCGATCGAAGGGCGAAAGCAGTTGCTAGCCAAGTCCTGCGAAAGCCCAGAACTCGGTACCTCGACTCAAGGAGGAATCACGGAAAAGCCTTTTCAGCCAGTGCTCTCCTCACCGCGGCCCAGCCCCGCAACTCGGTCAGGGAGAACTTCCTCCCCGAGGCTTGCGAGTCTGGGGCCCTGGGCTTGGAGAGCTTCGACGGCATCCTTGCCTTCGAGGCTTGCTAAGACAAAAAGGCGTCAAGGGTTGACTTCGGTGTAGCTGCAGCATTTGGGCTTTGACTTTGGAGTTTGAGGCTCTGAGGTTTTCCATTCGCTTTGAGTGCGGCCGCCGATGGCATCGAGGCAAACATGGGCCTGAAGACCGTCCTCAGCGGCAGTGACTTCTCGAATACTGGAGTGCAGAATGCGCAAGCACCACCATCCCACAAGCTGCCCGGCTCCACGGTTACAGCTCTAAGGCTGTCCATGGGTCTGTGCCCCCGAAAGCGCACTCTCGAGCTGTGGTTTTGGGCCCCTGGTCGTGTCGACAATGTCGCGACTTCAGGCGGAAACTTCTAGAAGAGCCTAGGCCCTGCCTGTGGATGCGACGAGTATTGTTACAGTGTAAACGCTGCAGCCTTTAGTCATCTTTAAATCCAAGCTTCGCTTTGACTCATTGTCCGCGGATGGCCATGTCGCCGAATAGGCTTCGGCTTTGCATGTGAGGGGTATCGTCTGGATGTCAATGCAAAGGCCTTGTTTTCGAGAAACGATTTGCATCAAATTTGGGAAGTGCATTGCGGGAGGATGTCTGGTCAAGTGCATGCTTCAAAGACGAAGGATTTCTATCAAGATAGTTTTCTGCCTACACCATTTGCAGCACAGCACAACACTGAGGCTGCTGGAGCTGGCGATCCGTGACACCATGGTCACAGCTTGTAGTGAGGCCTGCAGCTGATGTCACGTAACTGGCGGAGCAAAGCTGAGGCGTGTAGATCATACTCTATTCTACCAGTATTTGTTGTGTGGTATGTCCCGAGTCCCGATCGTATTGGCTTGTGCTGAGGGTTTGTTTCTTCTTTTGCTTGAGGTTGGCCGATTTCGCTTTGCTTCTCGGTAGAAAGGTCATCTTGATGTATGTAGCTCTAGGCCTCTAGGCCATGTCCAAACTATTCAATGCGGAAGCCTCCCAACGTTTGATCCTGTGCTTATGCGCAGCGTCTTTGATCCCAAGAGGCCTTGGCTGGGATCTGCGATCCGCATCCCTACTCTGCCGGACTGAAAGCCGTGTCTCAGATGATGTAATGAGATTTCTCTGGTCGTGCACGCACTATCTTGACGGCCCTCTTCCACTGCCCGGGTTTGGATGTGACATCTATTTTCCTCAAGCTGGCCGATTCGGCACTGTGCAGACATGTGATGTGAAATCAAGCAGCCTGGCTATATTGCTACTGACATGCTTTAGGCATGGTGGGCTCAGGTTCCGCAAAGCACAAAGACTGCGATTGGGCAGGATAGTGTTTCTGCTTCGCGTATGGGTGCGAGGTGGCCTATGACGTCATCAAGCTCTCCCTCTGTCTTACCACGGAGGTGACCTAGATGATTTGAGAAGGCGGCTTGCACTGAGCAGGTGCTCGAGACATCCGCAGCCGAGGTGGAAGGATAGTTCCCGAGTTCCCGGCGGCCGTACCGTATCCGACGCACCGGTAGCATGCAACCCGCACGTGGTCCCCCACATGGAGACTTGGTTGTTGTTGAGATTCTTTGAGATTCATTTGTTGTGCTCTGCTCTTGCAAGGTGCAGGGCCTCGGGGAAGAAGAGACTTTGCGCTCAGGTTTGGCTTGTTGGAGCTGATGCTGCCATGCAGCCCCACGAGTTCGGCATCGTACGTGAGCAAGTAGTTCTGGACGCACATGGTTCGACGACATGACAAGGGTGGAACTGTGCGTTCGCCAGTGCTCGAAAGAACTCTTTGCCTCGAGCCGCTGCAAGCCTGCATCATGCATCCTACAGGCTCTCTGCGCTCAGTTGTCGAATTGTTGATGCAGAGCTTTGGCAAAGAAAAGTGTAAGCACCACCGAGGCGTCATCCTCGAAGAAGGAGCAGGAGCATGGCAAGACGAGCCGAAAATAGATTGCTGGGTCGTAGGTCGTGCCTTGATGATTCAGAGCGCGCACTCAGTTGCAAACCCGACGATCTGCCAAGAGCATCTCACCCTCTGGCAGGAGCCTGGCAGCCGCCCGAGCTTCTTGCAAGCATAAACAGACTGAATTTGCTCCTCGCGCAGAAAAGGACGAAGGGTTGCAGGAGCCGAGAGAAAACCATGATGAGCACTAGGTCACTAGGGAAGACGCCAAAAGCCACCATACATTTCGTGTGCTGTGCTAGTGCGCGGCTGAAGAAGAATTGAGGGGTTGCTCTGAAATACACGGAATTGTGGCAATCGCTGGCCCGCCCCCAAACAAAGGGGGACCAATTGCTCAGCTGTTTCTTTATTTGAGGTGGTGCAGCAGGAGACTGTGGATGAAAGGGGAGGGGGGGAGGGCAGACTGCGTACAAACAACCCTAGCGCTTTGAGTGTTCGTTGTAGGGCTCATCGCAGGACAGGCCAGGATAAGGGGCAGGGATGATCGCTTAGGCGAATTTTTCAGGCTGATTCTGTTCCCGGTTGCGACTGAGCTGGTGCTGCTGGCCTGAGTCAGCACATCTGACAGCTGGATTGGTAGGGGGTCCATTTATTTGTATCTACATCCCATACCCTGAACCACAGCACGGTTCACGAAAAGATGCACGATTAGAACCCAGACCCTGAGGTCAGAAGTCCCTCCCCGCCGGACTTTTAGTTGCAACGCCACAGATTCAGCTCTCTTATCTAGCAAGAATACTGCCCTCTCAAGCGAGCCGAAGCTGATGGACTCGTGCCACCTTCTCGCACTCAGCTGTGACGGACTAGAGCTAACAGGCGAGGAGCGGGCAATCAAGGGCAGATGATCGCATCGTTGGGTGCTCTGTCTGCGGCGTGCGAGGTCTTGATAAAACTTGAGGCCTAGTGTTGGTCAGCCGGGCAAAGTTCTACCAGTGCCAGCTCACCGATTCCTCATGTTAAAGGTCGAGAAGGGCTCGATGATGGGTGCAGTCTGTTCCGCTCCTCGCCGCAGGTCATGGCAAACGTCCCTGAGGCCACCAGCATTAGAGTAGCACAGGACGGTGCAACCTGCACCTCAGCTCGAGAGACCCCCCAACACAACTCCACCGACCCGGGAGGTTTCCATCGTGTAGAAGCCTCATCAGCTGCAAGCTGTCAGCAGACCTGTGACCCATGAGAAGGTCATTTTATATGCTTCTGTCAGGCAGTGCAGCAAAGGCTACTCGAGCTGGAGAGCCACTAGCTTAAGGTGGTCTGGCGTTTATGCATGATGCTTGGGGTTTGCAGCGCGTGCACCCATGACTCAGACTCCGGGGTTATATACGGGAATTTTGCGAGCGGCAGATGGAACTCAATGGAAGACCAAGATTGGAGTGGTGACGAAGTTGTTGGATTAAACTCAGTAAGCCGGTGACACTTGCTCCGCTCCCTGGTGCCGGTCAGCGGTTATCTTCGTAGCTGTGGCTGCATTCTTGAAGCGCGGATCGGAATTCGAAGGCCAGCAGGGCACAAAGCGATGGCCAACGTCCCTTCAGGTCTCATCTCCGAAGTCCGCAGCCGCAGCCAGTCGTCCCGGGGAAGTCCAAGTCCCCGGCGAGCCAGTGGGCAAGGCCGGGAGAGGTCGCGAAAAGCGTGTCTTTGTCCATATCTATACTATCTTCTGTCCTTCGACGGCTCTGACCCCCACCAGGAGAACTATCTCTGGATCCATTTGTCAGAACACTGAATCACATAACATAACATGACACCTTTACATCCAAGTCATGATGTTCTTGAGTCTTATGACCTAGCCAGGCCTTGTACGACGGCGGCCCGCATCGGCCGGGGCCCGCCGAGGTCCTGGATGTGCTTGGATGGTGTGAAGCATTGATAAGATGCTACAACACGACTCTTTCCAAAGAGGATTCTCGTCTGATTCTCTTCGGAAGCATCCGTCTTTGGCAGACCAATGAATGCACTGGGGGACCTGAGGTCCAAACAGGCCTGCATCTTCGAACGTCGGATGGCCGCCCTTCAGTTTATGTCGAGCCTTGTTGTGAGGGGTTGAAGGGGGATGTTGGCTTGTTTCTACAATAAGTGTTTGCATATGCGGAGAGGCTTGGAGGCACCAGTTTGTGGTTACGCACACCCACCTGTTTGCATGCAGGCACGTTTGGATGCAAGTAAGTACTCTGCACGTATGTGCATGTGGGTGTGTGTTCTCAACGAAAGGTGGTTGAGCTTTCCATGGAGAGGTGTGCACTAACAGGTTTCAGCATCTGGCTGTCAACCTACGAAACTGAGTTGCGGCATACATACCAGCTTAAATGTGTGTCGCGGCAAGTTTGTTATCTTTGAAGGTGCGCGCATGAATTGCTGCTTCGACTCTGGCGGATGGAATCCAACAAAAATCTGCGGCGTGCAGCACGAAGTGCCGAGGGCAGTGCAAACCTTTCTCTGTGCCAAATCCTGCCCACGCACATGCCAAACAGTTTTCAGGACCCCGTTGCTACCCATGAAGACAATCAATTGCCTGGCGCAAACCTTCTCCGAAACTCTTGTATTGCTGACGAGACCTTCATGGAAAGCTCAGCCAGGTCACCGAGACCCCAGTCTGCACGCTCCGCGGGGAGCTTAGTGCTTCTCAGTTCTACAGTGGTAGCGTAGCATGTTTGCTTCTATTCTCTAGAATCATGTTGCCACGCTTCAGTCCAGTAGACACCTGTGCGGCATAGCTTTCGGCATACGGGCGGTTTGGGATATTTTCTGTATGCAGTTATGCCCTGCCTGCCTGCTTGCCTGCCCGCCAACGGTGCATCGCATCCGTTACCCTGATGAAAGGGTTCCATCTCCTGATGGATAGAGGCGGGAATCAATGGCCAAGCGCAGCAAGGTCCAGAGGGTTTGGATGATATGCTCTTGGTGTGTGGGATTTGGGGCGGACTGACAAACAGAGACAGACAGAGGCAGAGAGAGACAGAGAGAGAGAGAGAGAGGCAGCCGTGTGGAAGAAGACAGGGTGTGGTGGGGCGGGCCAATGGCCTGAGGGTCGGAAACGCCGACCCCTACACCCTGCAGAAAGAAAGAAAGAAGGAAAGAAAGAAGGAAAGAAAGAAAGAGAGAGACAGTGACACACAGTTCGGGGGGGTCCCTACTGCTGCCCGGCCGCGCCTCATCCAACCAAGTGTCACACAGACTCAGACAACCAGGGCCCATGTGTGCCCGGTGATGGGGGGTCACACCTTCCCTTTGGCTCAGGTGAAAAAACAGTGACAGACACACACACACACACACACGCACAGAGAGAGAGAGAGAGAGAGAGAGGAGGGGCGCAAGGATGACACGCACAAATCGAGAAGTGTACCAAGCAAGCAAGCAAGCAAGAGAGAGAGAGAGAGAGAGAGAGAGGAAGACAGAGAGACAGACACAGACAGACACAGACAGACACAGACAGACACAGACACAGACACGGACACAGACACAGACTGAGACAGACAGAGACAGACAGAGACAGACAGAGAGACAGACAGAGAAACGGACAGAGGGACAGACAGAGACAGACAGAGACAGACAGAGACAGACGACAGAGAGACAGACAGAGAGACAGACAGAGAGACAGACAGAGAGACAGACAGAGGGACAGACACAGAGACAGAAAGAGAGACAGAAAGAGAGACAGAAAGAGAGACAGACAGACAGACCAGACAGACAGAGAGACAGACAGAAGAAGAAGAGACAGACAGAGAGAGAGGCAGACAGACAGAGAGACAGAGAGACAGCGAGACACAGACAGAGACACAGACAGAGACAGAGACAGAGACAGAGACAGACACAGACACAGACACAGAGACAGACACAGAGA